>KZ109978.1:0-81507 GCA_002116395.1 Ramularia endophylla | reverse complement strand
CCTCTCGACATCTCCAAGGGCTACTAAGCCAGTCCAAAGGCTTCTAGTACCTTCAAAGATGATGTCTCTATCGAGAGAGCGGCTTTGACATTGATTTGACAACTCCAACGATAACGACTATTCTTGAATAATCCTCATCTTGACCGCTCTGTTTATCCATTGGTATGTACAAGTTGATTATCCAGTTGTATGTACAAGGTTTGATGCGACACCAGCAACGCTGAAACATCAGATTCTTTCGCTGCAACGACCGAGAGGTACTCAGAGGTTGACCTCGTGATCCGCAGTTGTGGCCTGAATCTCTCGGACAGAATCCTGGCTGGCACGCTCGATACGGCCGAATTGTACCGGGTCCAAAGTCTTGACGTTGCCTGCAACGAACCAACGAAGACCTTCGGAGCAGCCAGGTGTGGTAAGAGAGCCACCTAAAGTAGCAGTCAGCAACGAGTTAAAGGGAGGTGAGACTGTATCTCATGGTACTGTTGTCACTTACGATAAGTCCAGTAGTTTCCAAGGTACTCCTGATTCAACACATCCTGGAAGTGAACATTGATAGCGACCTTTGCGGTCTCGGGATCAGTGATTCGAGGCAGCTGCTCGCACTGATCGTCGAATTGTTCGAAGATTTCCGCCCAGAAGTCGCTCTCTTCTCCATCGTCGAGCCCTACGCCGACAACAGCCACTGGTGTTTCTCCCGAGCCGAAGACGAAGTGAATCTCTGATCGAAGGTACTCTCCACCGAAGGTGTGCTCCGAGGTGGGAGTGTGGAGATGGAATCTGAGCAACATGAGCATCAATAAATCAGTACAGACTTGGATCTAGAGGACTTACTGTAGAAGCTGGATGGTTTGACTGTCAAAGGAAAGCGTGGGAACTGTGGTGCCAGCATCTGGGGTCCATTTAGGGCCGAATCCACTGTTAGAAATCGTTCCCGCTATCAAGTCTCCTCCAGGAAATGCAAAGGTTGGGGCCCAGGTTCCAGCGAACGTGTTGGCAGGAAGATCGATTGGAGTTTGCATGGTTCCATTTCCACACAGTGCCCACTCCGCTGAACGATTGTTAGCCTCTTTAGCTATAGATACAGCTTGAGTGTAGGTCTCTTACTTGGGCATGCTTCAGCCCAGTCAAGACCTCTCTGACTGTAGTCATAATCGCCGCACGGTGTGGCTGCTGTGACACCCTCTTGTCTCTTACTGACACCAAATTGAACGCCAGCTCGTACAGAGTGATCTTGAAGGCCGGGACATGCTGAAACGGCAGTGGAGAGCAGGGCTGCAGAGAGTGCGATAACTTTAAACATGCTTTCGATCGTGTGAGGGTGAATCTAGCAAGAGAAGAAAGTGGTACGATCAAATGATAGTGAACCTTGATGGAGGGTAGCTCATATACATGCCTTGCACCAAGGGCCAAGTTTGCGACCAAGCATCCAAGTGCCACTATGATAGTAGAAACGTACTATAGAATAAGAGGATCGCCGCACCATGCGCTATGGAAGGCTGTGCTTGCCTGTGCGCTTGCCTGTGCATCGGCGCATACTTCCAGATCGATGGGCCTCGGGCATTGGAAGCGGCATTTTCGCAGCATTTCCTGGCGGCGAAAGGGCTATGAATTGCAATCCAGAGCCAAGAGGACGACATAGGAACTCCTGAGCAAGCTGGGTGCACGTGGCGAGAGCGTATTCGGGTCGTTGATTGCAGGCGTATCTTGGTCGGCACGTTGCCGGATGCTGGGTGATGATCCACGCTCCTCCATGTCTACTGGTAAGCGTCGGGGCTATCGGTAGGCGTGCTCATGTCTGCTTGTAACGTCGAGGTGATGTCGTCCAAATCTCTTTCTACAATTGTTCGATCGATTGGAAGTTTCCAACAAAAGATTCACTTTACTGCTTTATCAAAAGGTCAAGAGCATCGATGCCATGAGCACTTGTTAGCAATGCCATTCCGGTGATGGGGTCTTCTCTGTTTCGCTCGTCTCTTGGCTTTCACAGGCCGCACCCCGGATCTTCGTTAGTCCGAAGTTACAACGTTGTTCGGTAAGTCTGCCTCGCTCCTATCCGAAAATTGAAATGGTAGATCGAATACTAACTAGAATTTAGGCACCTTGAGAAAAGATATCTGAAACGCGTGCCCTTGCAGAATCGTCGAGGCTTGAGCATCCCAAGATCATGATCCCTCGTGGCGGAACGGAACCGATGTTCTTCCGGCTCGTCAATCTCCGGTAGTTCGTAAAGGCCACGTTCACTGCCACTGCCGAGCATGACCTAGTAGTTCAATGCCGAACTGGTTGTATTGCCAGTTCGCAGTCACTGGGCGGTCGGAGATGCAAAGAATGGAGCCAAGGTCAGAGGAAGAATGGACATCTTGTATAGAACAGCAGAGCGGTCAAGATGAGGATTATTCAAGAATAGTCGTTGTCATTGGAGTTGTCAAACGAATGTCAAAGCCGCTCTCTCGATACAGACATCATCTTTGAAGGTACTAGAGGCCTTTGGACTGGCTTAGTAGCCCGTGGAGATGTCGAGAGGGCCCAAAAACCGTCTGGTGGCCGAGATCTGGAGTAAAGCCTCTCCACGCATCAGAGGAGAATCCGCCATCGAGAGGCCTCCAGCTTAGCAGGGTATGCAAACACCCGGGCGGAAAGGGACAGAGGCCAAGGTGACAGCTTCGCTGCTATGCGATTCCATTACGACGCGTCGAGAAGGTATTTTGCTTACACTCAACCAGGATGAATGCACAAGAAGTCACACTGTCATCTGGGCAGCCTCTGCGCCTCGGATGACGCCCGGTTCGCATTGTGGTAGCTCACGATTTCATGGTTTGTTGAATACCGCTCGTCCGGCGCTCCGCCTGTGTCAACAAGACGTTGGACCAGCCTTTTGTCATGTGCCTCCGATCAGACAATCGGGCAAAGGGGAGGAAAGAAGTGGGCAACGACGACTGCAATTGCAACACCACTTGGCTTTTCCGATCGTGTACTTCCTTCCGATGCAATCCAAAAGTCATGTGCATCGTTCAACGACAACACAGCTACTTATGCCGCCAACTGCAGGAATGTCACAAGCAAAAAAAAGAAAAAAAAAAGGGTTACATAAGCAAAAAGAAGTAAAGAAATGAAAGTGAAATTCGGATTGAGGTGTGCACCAAACTTCTGCCCGGCCATGTATGTACCCGCCATCGTTCCTTCCTCCAACCCTTGTATGTGCCCGCCAGCACACCGATTCCTCCTGCGATGCTTCGTTTGATGGTAGAGCAACCATCTGCGTTTTCGCAGGTTGTGGTGCCCAACAACCCGATCACGGTCATCAGGAATACCCCTATTCGAACTTGTTAGCAATAAGAAGCTTGAATAGAAGGTGGAATCATACCGCTGACCCATATGCCCGAAGTTGAAAAGCCTTAATTTTGTATAATATATATAACTGAAAAGCTGGAAGGCGTTGAGGGAGGTGGTTGGTACTGGAGGGTGTGTTTGGGTGGTGTTTGGGATAAATCCTGTGTTTTGGGCCTGAATTTGGGCACTCATCCCGAATGTGTCCCATACGGCCCTCGTTCGATCCCTCTCAGCCATTCGAAGATCCAAACCCTCCTTGGATTCAGTTGTAGGGGTATCCTGTTCGAGAACCAGAGCGGTCTACATGAGGATCATTCAACAATAGTTGTTATTGGATTTCTCAAACCAACCTTAATGCCATATCAGCTGTTGGCGATGGCCTAGCTGGATGTCACGCAGCAGCAGTCATGGCAAAGAGGCTCGGAGCCAGGTCACATCGCGGATCGTCCAGACTCGCACATGCCACTTATGGATCAAGACGCTTCTGAGCACTCCGAAAGTCCTTGTAATCCCTTGCTGCCATTCAGGAATCCGGCATCTCAAAGATTGCAGCCACATCGACTGCAACAGAAGCCGCTTCGTCGCCACAATCAGGACTCCCCAGGTGCGAAGACGCTGCACACAAGGACTTTCTCACATTCCGAAGATGTGATGATACAAGAAATGGCTCGACATGGCGTGCTTCTCGAAGCTTTCCAGATCAGCTCCAGCATTTCGGAGAGCTGCTCCATGCACGACGATGGACATGGATAACCCAGTTTCAGCCTCGGAGTCGCGTCATGGGCGCGTCAAAATTGCTGTTTGCTTTGATGTCCAAACGCAAACAGATTCGACACTTCAAGGCCTTGGAGAAGTTCTTGTCTGGGAAGACAATCGTGACAGCTTCCTCGGACACTGCGTGGGCCGTTCAAACGCACGTGTGGCACAAACGGCGCGCGACGGTGCTGTGGTGCAGTGTTGAGATGTGGCCCGGAAAATATTGGCCAATGATCAGCCACTATTGCCATGTCTGGGCCAACGCCGCAACTTCGCTGACGGTGTGGATGTCGATTTCATCTTGACTGATGATGTTGATGTGGCGGTCGTGTCACGCTGTATGCGCGTGTCGTCGTTGTCAGTCGGTGTATGCTCGTGCGCAAAGTGTGAGATTGTTCTTGAAATTCTAGAAATTATTCAAACGTCGATGGTGCAACGTGAAACAACGGCTCGCCGGCCGCATTTAGTGCTATGCTAGCTTTGGAGAGCAACAACCCCTTGAGAGCTCGGCACTCAAGCGGCGTACCAAACACTTTCTCGCTCCCTTTGCACTGATCCCATTCTAATGATGACGACCTCGTCCTTGTAATAACGAGCACAGCGCAGCGGCACGTTTGCATTCCTTCGCTGGCGTTGGGTCTGGTTCGGATTCTGCTTCTGGAGGACGAGACGAGACGGAGACGGAGACGGAGCTTAATACACGCGGGAGAGGGAGAGGGAGAGGGAGGACCGCCGCACTCTCGCTACTCTGCACTGCACCACGACGACACCCCATAGCCATAGCCACACGCCGCCGCCGCCGCCGCCATGTCGCATACGTACGATGTCGGCACCAAGGCGTGGCAGCCGGACGCGACGGAGGGTTGGGTGGCCTCGGAGGTCTCGGGGAAGACAGTCGACGGCGACAAGGTGAAGCTCGTCTTCACCCTCGAGAGCGGTGAGGTAAGCTTGAGATGCCCTGAATGATATGCCTTGAACTGTTTGGCCAACACACTTTTCGCAGGAGAAAACGATCGAGACGACGGTAGCAGCGCTGTCCGAAGATGCCATCAGCTCCACGCTGCCGCCGTTGATGAACCCGGCCATGCTCGAGGCCAGCGATGATCTCACCAACCTGTCCCATTTGAACGAGCCCGCGGTGCTGCAGGCCATCAAGCTGCGTTATGCGCAAAAGGAGATTTACACCTACTCTGGCATCGTGCTCATCGCGACCAACCCCTTTGCGCGGGTTGACTCGCTGTATGTGCCGGGCATGGTGCAAGTGTACACTGGCAAGCACCGTGCCTCTCAAGCACCGCATCTGTTCGCTATTGGGGAGGAGTCCTTTGCAGACATGCTGCGGAACGACAAGAACCAGACGATTGTGGTTTCGGGAGAGTCGGGAGCAGGCAAGACGGTCAGTGCCAAATACATCATGCGCTACTTTGCTACGAGAGAACCACCAGAGCAGCCTGGCACCCGCGCTCGTGGCCGTCTGGACACCATGAGCGAGACGGAAGAGCAGATTCTGGCCACAAATCCCATCATGGAAGCCTTCGGTAACGCCAAGACGACCCGCAACGACAACTCCTCGCGTTTCGGCAAGTACATCGAGATCATGTTCAACAAACAGACCGACATCATTGGCGCGCGGATACGAACATACCTTCTCGAGCGTTCAAGACTGGTCTTCCAGCCGCTTAAGGAGCGAAACTACCACATCTTCTACCAGCTTGTTGCTGGTGCGTCAGATGCGGAGCGCGAAGAGCTGGGCTTGCTAGCGGCGGAGCACTTTGACTACCTCAACCAGGGAGGTGCGCCGGTCATCGACGGTGTGGACGATGCGAAAGAGTTTGCAGACACCCGCAAGTCGCTCACGAGGCTGGGCGTGGCAGAGAATGTACAAACAAGCCTGTGGAAGATACTGGCAGCGCTGTTGCACATTGGCAATATTAAGATTACTGCCACTAGGACAGACTCGCAGCTAGCTGCAAATGAGACCTCTCTGGCAAAAGCTTGCGAACTGCTGGGCATTGATGCCACAGAGTTCGCCAAGTGGACGGTCAAGAAGCAGCTGGTCACACGCGGCGAGAAGATCATGTCCAATCTGACCCAGCAGCAGGCGACCGTTGTCCGAGACTCGGTCGCCAAGTACATATACTCCTCCCTCTTCGACTGGCTCGTCGAGACCATGAACGGCTTCCTGGCACCTGAGGCTGTCATTGAGCAGATGCAATCCTTCATCGGTGTGCTGGATATCTACGGATTCGAGCACTTCGCAAAGAACAGCTTCGAGCAGTTCTGTATTAATTATGCCAACGAAAAGCTGCAGCAAGAATTCAACCAGCACGTCTTCAAGCTTGAACAAGAAGAATACCTCCGCGAGGAGATCGACTGGAAATTCATCGACTTCAGCGACAATCAACCCTGCATTGACCTTATTGAGGGTAAGCTGGGTGTCTTGGCGCTACTGGATGAAGAGAGCAGGCTGCCCATGGGATCCGACGAGAGCTTTGTGACAAAGCTTCATCACAACTTCTCCGGCGACAAGCACAAGTTCTACAAGAAGCCACGATTCGGCAAGAGTGCCTTTACGGTCTGCCATTACGCCATTGATGTGACTTACGAGAGCGACGGCTTCATTGAAAAGAACAGAGACACGGTTCCGGACGAGCACCTGGAAGTGCTTTCAAACACTTCCAACGTATTCTTGAAAGAGGTGCTCGACTTCAGCGCCGTTGTTCGGGAGCGAGACAATGCTGCTGTCATGCCAAAGGCGAATGGAACGACGGGTGTGCGAAAGGGAGCTGCGGCGGCGAGGAAGCCGACGCTTGGCGGCATCTTCAAGAGCTCTTTGATCCAGCTGATGGACACTATCAACTCGACTGAGGTGCACTACATTCGCTGCATCAAGCCCAACGAAGCCAAGGAGGCATGGAAGTTTGAGGGACCAATGGTGCTGAGCCAGTTGCGAGCTTGCGGTGTTTTGGAAACAGTCCGAATAAGCTGTGCGGGCTACCCTACCCGATGGACTTACGAGGAGTTTGCACTTCGTTACTACATGCTGATTCCCTCCAAACAATGGACGACCGAGATCCGGGACATGGCGAATGCAATTCTCAAGCAAGCTCTGGGCGAGGGCAAGAAAGACAAGACTGACAAGTACCAACTGGGTCTGACCAAGATCTTCTTCCGAGCTGGTATGCTCGCATTCCTGGAGAATTTGCGAACCACCCGTCTCAGCGATGCTGCGATCATGATTCAAAAGAACCTCAAAGCAAAGTACTACAGACGTCGGTATCTTGAAGCTATTGGCAGCATCCGGGCTTTTCAGGCCCATGCACGAGCAAATACCGCGCGTGTCAAAGCTGATGAAGCCCGACGCCAGCGAGGAGCCACGACCATCCAGCGCGTGTGGAGAGGCCAGAAGGAACGCAAAAAGTTCCTACAGTTCCGCAACAATATCATCATCTTTGAAGCGGCGGCCAAGGGGTACCTAGCCCGAAAGATGATCATGGACAAGAAGTACTCAGACGCAGCTAAGATTATACAGCGCAGCTGGAGGAGTCATCAACAGCTCAAGGGATGGCGGAATTATCGACGCAAGGCTGTGCTTATCCAGAGTATCTGGCGTGGAAAGACTGCCCGCAAAACCTACAGGTCGCTCAGAGAGGAGGCACGAGATCTTAAGCAGATCTCGTACAAACTCGAGAACAAGGTCATTGAGCTGACCCAAAGCCTTGGCACGATGCGGAGTGAGAACAAGCAGCTCAAGGGTCAAGTCACCAACTACGAGAATCAACTCAAGAGCGCTCGCGAGCGGCACAATGCTTTGGAGGCCAGGGCGAATGACCTGCAGCGTGAGGCAAATCAGGCTGGTATTACCGCGGCGAAGCTGGGCCAGATGGAACAGGAAATGTCACGACTGCAGACCAACTACGAGGAAAGCACATCAAATATGCGTCGTCTGCAAGAAGAAGAGAAGAACCTTCGAGAAAGCTTACGAGTCTCCAGCCAAGAATTGGAGACGGCAAGACAGAGCAAGACGGCCAGTGAGACCGAGAAGCTGAGCTTGCGGCAACAGCTTGCAGATCTGCAAGATCAACTGGAACTGGCCAAAAGGGCTGTCCCAGTCAGCAACGGCGAGCTCGTTGGAAACGCCATGGCAGGTGCGTCAGGGCTCATCAACCTCGTTGCGTCGAAGAAACCAAAGAGGAGAAGTGCTGGTCCGGAGCCTATTCAGACAGAAAGGTTCAGCGGTGCATACAATCCGCGGCCTGTTTCGATGGCGTTTGGTGCAGCGGCTGGTGGGCACTCGCAAAACCTATCTGGCTCCACGTTTAACCCTGGGTTGGAGAACGTGGAGATGGAGCTGGAGAACTTGCTTGCAGATGAGGATGGCCTCAACGACGAGGTCACAATGGGCCTCATCCGAAACTTGAAGATCCCGGCTCCTGGTAGCAGCCCGCCACCTACCGACAAGGAGGTTCTCTTCCCAGCATACCTCATCAATCTGGTCACAAGTGAAATGTGGAATAACGGTTTCGTCAAGGAGTCTGAGCGGTTCTTGGCCAATGTGATGCAGTCCATCCAGCAGGAGGTCATGCAGCACGACGGTGACGATGCTGTCAATCCCGGAGCTTTCTGGCTGTCCAATGTGCACGAGATGCTGTCCTTCGTCTTCCTGGCCGAGGATTGGTACGAGGCACAAAAGACTGATAATTTTGAATACGATCGCTTGTTGGAAATCGTTAAGCACGATCTGGAAAGTCTGGAGTTTAACATCTACCACACCTGGATGAAGGTCTTGAAGAAGAAGCTGCACAAGATGATCGTCCCTGCGATCATCGAGTCGCAGTCTTTGCCTGGATTCGTCACAAACGAGAGTAATCGCTTCCTTGGAAAGCTGCTGCAGTCGTCCAACGCACCGGCCTTTAGCATGGACAACTTGCTCAGTCTGCTCAACAATGTATTCAGAGCTATGAAAGCGTTCTACTTGGAGGATAGTATCATCACGCAGACCGTCACAGAGCTCTTACGATTGGTGGGTGTCACAGCCTTCAACGACTTGCTTATGAGGAGAAATTTCCTGTCTTGGAAGCGTGGCCTGCAGATCAACTACAACATCACCCGGATTGAGGAATGGTGCAAGAGTCACGATATGCCTGAAGGGACGCTACAGCTGGAGCACTTGATGCAAGCTACCAAGCTGCTGCAGTTGAAGAAAGCGACCTTGAACGACATTGAGATCATCCAGGATATTTGCTGGATGTGAGTATTTCCTCCACACCCTTATTGCTTTCAAATTACTGACACAAACACAGGCTCTCACCAAATCAGATCCAGAAGCTCCTCAACCAGTATCTCGTTGCCGACTACGAACAGCCTATCAATGGCGAAATTATGAAGGCAGTTGCGTCCCGCGTCACCGATCCCAAATCCGATGTCCTGCTCCTACAAGCTGTAGACATGGAAGACTCCGGACCGTATGAGATCGCGGAGCCTCGCGTGATAACAGCACTAGAGACTTACACGCCTAGTTGGCTCCAAACACCTCGCCTAAAACGACTCGCCGAGATCGTCTCAGCGCAGGCCGTCATGCAACAGCAGCTCGATGCCAATGGTATGGACAAAGTGCAGGAAGAAGACGGCATGGATGTCATGGAGGGACAATGGCCGGTTCCTGCCAACGGGAATGGAGTGAACGGGCATGGCATCGGATTGGGTCTAAGGCATGATGATATGATGAGCGAAGACGGGGAAATGTCGCCGACGGGGTGATTGAGATGATCTCTTCCGCCGAGATGGTCTGGATGTATCATTTTTTTCTGATTCGCGCATTTCGCTGGGCGTTGCTAAGATGGCGCTGGCTTGGCTCTTGGACGCGGGTTTGGTTTGGCGTGTTGTCAGCACCGACGTTCTTGAGGTTGTGGAAGAGTTATGTGGAGATGGTGTTGTTTGAGTGTTGTGACTGGATAGTAATGACGAACCCATGCACAATACATCTTCTTCCAGTGCCTTAACCATGTTGATTGTGTCACTTGTCTGTCGTGAAATGCTCGTGCCACACTTGTATTCAGTCAGGCATCATGGACATGCATGAATGCTGGTCTACCCAATGATCGCGATGTGGATGGACCAATGATGCGTTCCACGCATCTGCTGCCATAGGCCGTAACACTGGATCATGACCACTCAAGAAAATGATAGCAGAGCACAACATCCTTCATATCACTTCGATCAATGGCTAAGACACTGAGCGTTTGAGTGAGTGATGATGTGGTTGATGAGGCTTACCCCAACCCTAACCCTAAATAGATCTCGAGCCGCTGCCACAAACGCTCTCCGATGTCTTGCACGATTTGAAGAATGATCTAATAGGTCTTTGTGACTCTCACAAGAGAACAGTGTCTGGAGATGTGGTCAAAGTACTTGCTCATTAAATGGACAGAATAACGTCATACCTTCCCATCGCTTTCAACATAAATAAGTTGAGGACTGTTTGACCATACGCTTATTTACCGGAGCAACGCAAACCAATCCCAACAGTCTCAGAGTACAGCTGTCACTTCTGAAAGCGCGACGAACTATTGGCTAGCTTGTTCATTGGTCACAAGGCAGAGACCACATAGGTCGAGCCAATGTCCATGAGATCTTCACAGGTTGGAAAGACAAGTAAGGTTTGAAGGCATGTACATCTGCTTTCAACAATTTCCCCAAACTCTAGACTCATCGCTCAATAGTCGTCGTTTTGAGTGGCATGCCATCAGAAATAAGTAGAATAGCCTGAACCGAGATCAACACTCAACCGTCCAATCGTCACCATACACAACCTCATCCTCCGAAAGCTCAGAGTCATCAACCTCACTTTTGTAGCCCGCGGGAGTTGCTCGCAGCCCTAGAGACGCTGTCAGCCCATGAATTTCCGGGAAATGTGATGGGCGACCGACGCTCGCAGCGGCTCAGAACAACTCACCCTGGCCGATATCCTCACCGACCTGGATGCCGTCGTCTTGGTTTTCCTCCTCAACGTCTTCATTCTTGATCCAAGTATCGTCGTATGTGCGCTTTACGCCTCCGTTACGCTGGGGACGATCGGTGGGTGGTGGCGTCCGGCGAGCAGCTTTCTCTTCATCGTCTGTGTCGACCGGGGTGATGGCGCGCTTCTTGGCAGCTTGACGGCCACCCTTCTTGACAGCGGCAGATGTGGTCTTTGCCTTCTTGGTTTTTGGCTCATCGTCGTCAGCGTGGACCGAGCCTCCAGCAGTGACGATGTTGCTGGCTTTGCGAAGCTTGGTGAGGCGATGGCTGATGGCCTTTGGAGTGCAGTCTGCTCGAGATTAGCTATGCATCAGCGTTTTTAGGAGTGAGCGGGACCTACCTGAGCCCATGATGTCGGCGAGCTGCTTCATCTGAGGCTGAGAGACCTTGACGTCGCAGATCATGAAGATGGCGGCCATCAGTTTGGCCTCGGCGGCGGCATCCCAGTTGACTGGCATGATGATGCGCTTGGTGGGTTGAGAAAGGTTGATGCTTGTGAGAGAAGAACTGAAAGGTGAAGGTTGAAGTCGCACAGCTGGAGTTGATGTACGAAGTTGTTGTTGTCAAGAGGATGGTGATGTTGTTGCAAGAAGAAAGGAAGCAGAGTTTGCAGAAGATAAATGAGGCAGATGGTTAGAAGAAAAGTGAGAGCTAGCTCAATGCCGGTTTCTTTCTATTGTTGAGAATAAGTGAATGAGCTGCACCACTTCAGGCATGTGAACATACCAGTGAATGGACGGACGCCTGCACCTCGCAATGCCCACTTCAAGCGTTCTTGAAACATTGACTTCACACTGACAAACATATGTACCTTGCACATTGTCACATGCGAACCGATGGAACATCGGTAGCGTTAAGAATCATTTTCTATATACATTCCAGAAGACGATATCCAAGCAGCTTGCAAGCTGCTTGTCTACTAGCTACATACGCCTGGGCTGCGAAGGTGGCGCGTAGCTGCCGAAGGGCGCCCGTCTTCTGAACTGCTCTGCTTGAGGATCTCGCTCACGCATGAACGGCGGTTGCTGCTGCTGTTGCTGCTCCTGCTGGCGCCGCCGCTCGGTATCGTGATGCTGCTGCTGCTGCTGCATGTGGCGATGCTGCTCTTCTTGATGACGGGCCTCCGCCTCTCTCATGGACATTTCCCTCATGCCACCCATTGGTTGTTGATGCTGCTGTAGCCGATGCTGACCAGGGCCGAATGGTGGAGGGAAAGCTTGGGGCATCGGCGGCGGCCCACGAGGAAACCCTTGCTGTTGCTGCTGCAAACGCTGTCGCTCAATCTCTTGCTCCTGGAACCGCTGCTCATTGTGCCTTTGGCTTTGATACTGATGGTGTCGTTCTGCCTGATTTTCGGCGTCTATAGCCCTGAGCCTGTTCTTAACCTGATCTTCTTGCAATGCTCTTGCAACTTCACCGTCACGTCTCAAAAGCTCCTCGCGGTGAACATCACGGCCATTGCCAAAACGCTGGAGCATGGGCGGATCTCCACCAATAGAACCACTATGCGAATGCATTGCTCGGCTTGGGGGCTGTGGCGGTGGTTGCGAGAAAGGCGAGGGCTGATGCGGGTTTCCGTATGGGCTCGAATGGAGCCCTTGTGAAGACTGGTGATGACTTGGCGGCGGACCTCCCATGACATTCCGCTGATCTCTTGGCGGTTGCGCAGACTGCGATGCACTGAGTGAAGGTGTTCGAGAATGGCCCAGAATATGCGATGGAGGTGGCGAATTGACTCGGGCAGGGTTGATTGGTCCAAGTATGCTACTGCGGTGGGGAAAGTACGACGGTCGCATGTCTCTGTCCAGTGGAGAGGCATTCGGTGGGCTGGGCTGGCCGACTTGTCCAAGTCTAGAATGCCACTCCTGCTGCGGTGCGTGCTGCGATGACGAGGAGCCACCAGATGGATGTTCGTGTTTCAGCGGCGGCCCAGGGGTAGACGAGCCTTGTTGCCCAAAGGACGACCGGTGGTAGGCCCCTTGAACCATCGATGG
Source organism: Ramularia endophylla (assembly GCA_002116395.1). Classification (NCBI taxonomy): domain Eukaryota; kingdom Fungi; phylum Ascomycota; class Dothideomycetes; order Mycosphaerellales; family Mycosphaerellaceae; genus Ramularia; species Ramularia endophylla. The sequence goes on along the minus strand of KZ109978.1, from coordinate 68,407 downwards.
CTGACCAAAGGTTTCCCTCCTGCTAGAATGCTGAATACTAGACATGGTCTGTGGAGTCGAGGCGCCATGGTAAGATGATTGTGCCGGAGATGCGACTCGTGTCGGCGCGGACGTTACGCTTTCCCGCTTGGGGGCGGGTTTGGTCTCTTCGGGATCGCTGTTCAGGATGTCAAGCAGATTTGTTCTCTTTGGAGGCTCTGGTGCTGGTGCTGGCGTGGCCGCGGGCACCGGCGGCGCAACGGACATCGGCATTTGGGAATGTTGTGTAGGAGCCGACGTTGCTACTGAGCCTGGACGCATGAGGTCTGGTTTCGTGGAAGGTTGATATTGCCCACGTCCCTGAAACGACGAGAGGGGTGTTCCTGCCATCGACGGAATGCCAGATGGTGAGAATGCTGGCGCCCGTCCGATTCCTTGCGACATAAAAGAGTTGCGGGGCGGAGTTGGCGCACGTTCCTCCATTAGCTTACGATCAGTTGGGGCAGAAATGTGCTGATTTGCTGGTGAGCCACGAGGGTGGGTTACCTGCATTGAGCCTGGGCGTGGCGGAACATCCTCGATGCGCCCTTCCTGATATTCGGCCTGCAGACGAATCGCCTTTTCCTGCTCGTGCCGTAGATTCTGCATAAATTGGGAATCATGCGCGGCAGTCGAAGGCGGCTGAGAGAGCTTTGGGGCGGATTGTTGGCTGCGAGACGGGATGTTCGATTCGGGAGCCATACGAAATGGTGAGTTAGGCTGCATACTTGGTCGAGATTCCGATCGGTTCTCCGCAAGAAAACCAACGCGAGACCCGAGCGGATGCTGGAGCCCACCCCTCGGAAGTGACGCAGCTGCCATGGGCGGAGCTGTGGGCGTCGAGGAGGCCGGCAGCGGAGTTGGCACAGCGCGATGGGTGGGAACCGGTGTGCTCTGAGTTGATGGAGTGTACCGCGGTTTGGGAGGATATTGCGGTGGTGACGCATGATTGGGCACAGCGGCCAAATGCGATGACCCTGGCAATATGTCATCCGTTTCCATGGCATCATTCTGTGGTGCGATCGAGCGCGGCGCATTCGACTGCGGATTATCGTACTTTCGCTTGATGATTGGCGTGGGCGTAGGCGGCGGTCCGACGTTCTCTCCACGATCACGGCGAGCATTGGCCTGGAACGCTTGTTCCTCAAGTTCGGACCGACCACCTTCCACCTGCCGCTGATAGTGGTTCTTGATCATGGTCTGGGTCTTGGTACCCATATGTGTCGCGATAGCTCCAAAATCTGTGCCGAAATGGGCGATGTACTTGAAGAAGTCGGTCTGCTCAGGCACAGACCAGTAGCTCGATGCTCCTTGCTTCGCGGAGGGCAAGGAAGGCTTGGAGCGCTCAAAGTCCTCCGCAGACTGAACGTTTGCACGCATGCTGTATGCTTCCTGACTGTACCCACGAGTATCCGGATGCATCATGCCGTGATGGTTGCCAACATTCATAAGCAAGCTCGCCTCTTCCAGCTTCTGACTTCTTTGAACATCGTCCTTGGACTGCATGGTTTGAACGAATGGCTTGCTAGGCGACATGGTAGGCGCTGCTGCAAGTGCTGCAAGCTGTGACTTGCCTTTGCGGCCCGGCTTGGCTTCACCAGCTCGCCGTGGCTTCTTGGCGGGTTTCTCTGCACCTGGCTCGCCGTTGCCATCCTGTTTCGACCCAGGACCAAGCTTCCTGGCCGGAGACTGACCGATGAGGGATGCCTTAGCCTCCATTTCACGCTCGCCAAATGTCGTCGGCGCCGCAGCTCTCTTGGGTCTTCCAGTCGCAGAGTCCGTTGATGCATGGATCAACTCCTCACCCCTGTTTAGATCAGCCATGAGTGCCGAGCCTCTTGTAGGCCGACCTTTGCCACGACCACCACGACGACCACCCTTAAACTTCTTCGCCCGATTGTCTCTGAATCGCCCATCCCATTTGTTGGCGTAGTAGTGGGCGATGCAGTCTTTGTAGGTACGGCCAGGCAGAAGAGACGCGATCTCGCCCCACTTCTTCGGCGTATCCTTGAAAGCAGCAACAAAGATTTGCTGCTCACTCTCGCTGAAATCATCAACAGGCGGCTCATAGGTAAAAACCATGGTGAGCGCGTCAGGATCTCGCAATCTGTTAGTATCAACCAGGGTTGTGCGAAGAATGCCGCTCGTAGTCTGTTGATCTGGCAGTCGAGCTTCCTTTTCCATATCAGCCTGTACTTTCTTTGCCTCACGATCGAACTTCTCTTGTTCAATTCTAGCCGTCTCCTCCGATTGCTTTAGTACCTGCTCAATCTCGTACTCGCTGCTGTTTTTGTAAGCCCGTCTTCCACCTTCCAGATTGGGATTCACCAGAGGGCCTGCAGGAACATCCAACTCGGGACCTGGCTCCAGTGATTGTTGCCTCACAAGCTTTTCCTGTTGCTCCTTGGCACGATCCAGTGCATCGCAGTCTTCACGCCATCTCCGATAGTAGTGTTCAAATGCTTCCATCACCTGCCCTTCAGCGTCTTCCTCAGCTTCCAACTCTTCTTTGACCAGCGCCATGACATTGGGCAAAGACTCCTGCAAGCAAGCAACATTGTCCTGAAAGCTTTCGGTCTCCTCCATGGACGGCTCATCTTCGCTTTTGAGTAGGTATGGTAAATTGATTACATCCGGACTTGGTTTTCGATAACGGCGAGGTGCGTCTTGAACATTCTCTGTCTCCTGTACGATAGCAACAGCGACATCATCGCCCTGCGGTGTGGAAACTTCCGGGCCTTCATCGCTTTCGGAGGGCTGTATATTTTGCGGCGCTGTTGTTTTGATTGGATCTGGCGGAGGTACATCCAAGTCCATTTCATCTTCGTTTTGCTCACTATGTCGTTGAAGGTCCTTCACGGAAAGGCGAGCAAGGCGGGCAATCGACTCCAACGGCGAGGTGGCTCGGAACTCGCGAGCGCTGAGATCGATCATCTGTGCTCTGAGCTCTCGCTCTTTTCGCTTGTGCTTTGCCTCCAGAAGGGTGGCATCTTCGTCTTCATCTAACTCGTCCTCTTCACTGCTTGAGTCTACTAGGTCTTCAGGCCGATCCAAAGTCTTGCCGAAGAATGACTGTTTGGCCGAATGACCTTCAGAAGTGGCTGGTTTGCGAGCAGAACTATCATCAATATCCATCCGATCATCATCGTTGCGTGACGAGCCTGTGGACAGCTGTGACTGTGCACCTTGAAACTGATGTCCATCTGGTCGAATCTGTGAGTCGATTTGAAAAGTACGGCTTTCATTGAGAGAAGGACCAGATGGTAAATGCTGTCGCTCTTTCTCCTCGCCATTGGAATCCCTCTTCGCTGGTGTTGCAGAGACGGGCTTATTGCCGTAGGTAGGGCCACCAGGTCGAGTCCAGGTCCGATGAGCTTGGAATCTTGGACCGGGCGGTGGCGCGAATGGGGGAATACCGGCAGCTCTATCAGGCGCCCGATTTTGAGGCGGCAAAGGACGATCGGCCACTCTATTGTGTCCCAGTGATGGGACTCGAGCAGCTTTCGGGCCGGTGGGTATGCTAGGTATGCTCGATGGAGCAACTTTCGGAGATACGCTAAATGACCGATTCCTAGGTCCCGATGGCGCCGATGGAGGTGGCGTTGTGCCTCGCTGGACAGCGTGCTGGTCTTGAAACGATTGAAACGCTCCAGTGTCTGCTCGCGGTGAGACAAAAATAGGACGAGGCGATATCGAAGATTGCGTGATGCTGTTCCTTGTGGCTTTTGGTCCTGTGGGAGCCGACAAGTCGGCATGGCGCGGCAATTGAGGAGGTATCTGCGGAACGGGCTGACCCTGGTGAGACAATGGCTGTCGAGCAACACCTGGGGAAGGAGGCATAGTGCTAGACTGCGAGGGGTGTCCTTCATGCCTGTTTGGTAAATTGGACCCTGCAAGGCTTTCCATCGACCTGACACCCTGTAGCCTGTTGCTAGGCGGTGCAACGGGGTCAACTCCAAGTGCCCGCGGTGCTTTTGGAGCTGTTGGCGGAGGACTTGCATGGAAAGCTTTGGGTGCCACCGAAGCTGCTTTCGGAGCAGTGGGTGCGTTGGCAGGTGGCGCGGGTCTCTCCTCAGCATGTGGTCGCGCGTCATGATATTGATGGGCATCTTGAGCTATCGGCACAGGTCGTGCTTCAAATGTGGACTTTGGAGCCTGAGGTGGCACGTTTGTCCCGGGAGTGGGTGCGACTGAAAAACTGAACGCCGGCACAGGCGGCGCCTGGGTGGGAGGAGAGGAGCCACGCGATCCATAACGATGGGCGGTGGTCTCAGCCCGACCATTGAGGTAGGACGGTGTTTCCGGAACCGGATCGCGTCGCGCTTCGCGGACTGCGGGAGGAGCGTGGGCCATCGATTGCCTGCGAATTGAGGTATCTGCCCCAGAGCTTTCGATTATTGCCAGGCGCTCAGGGTTAATGGGCGGCGCCTGCAAGGACTGGTACACTGCGGAATTGCTAGATACGGTCTCGCTCCCAACCCTCGCGTCTGGTCTCCCGGGTGGTGGATCTCTTCTGGCTCGATCGATTTCGCGCTCTCGGTCTACCCATTCTGGTCTGCGGTCATCTTCGCGACGCTCGAACCTGCGTTCCTCTCTGCGTTCAGGCTCACGGCCTTCACGCGACAAGTCCCGCCCAAATCTAGGTGGCGGACTACGCTCGCGGCGGAACAGGTCGGGTCGTTCGTCAAAAGCTCGTCGTCCTCCACGAATCCCGCCTCTGTGCTCAAAGTCGCCGCGGCCGCGGCCACGCCCGAATCCACCTCTGAAGCTCGAAGATGCTCCAACGAAGGGTGGGTTGTCAGAAAAGTTTGAGCCTGCAGATGGAGGGCCGTCCCTGCTGGCTCTCCTCGCGCTGCGAACATCGATGTCACGTGGGGGAAAGTCCCTGGATTCGTTGAACTTTCTTGGGGGCGATCTGTCACGAGGCGGTGGTGATGGACGGCGGTCTGGAAAGTCACGTTCCCTGAACGGCCGTGGACCACTCCCAAGGGGCGGAGCGTCTCTCAACGTGCGTGGAGGTCCACCGGAACTGAGCCCGCCCGGTGGTGGACCGCGTGGAGGAGGTCCATCAAATTGCGACCTGGGACCTCTTGGCGCGTCGGAATTGCGTGGTGGTGGGCCATTGTTGTGTCTTGCATCGTAAACAATGGCGTTTGATGGCCTGCGGTCGGCGAATCGCGGCGGTGAACGTGACCGATCTCCTTGCGGTCCTCGGTATCCAGAACCACGATACGACATCGGTCGCGGGAAGTCAGATTGAAGTCCCAAAAGCTGCCACTATTTGTCGCGTAAAATGAAAGTTACCACATTGGCCAGAGCAGAATTTAGGATTTGTTCTCGCCCGGCATGCGCAGTAGATTCGGTCCAGTGTTGATGTTCAATGCCGTCACATTCGTCGAATTGCTGAGTCACTCTTCTGTGCTAGCGAGCCGAGAGAAAGCTGAAGCATCCACAGTCCACGTCGCAGAATCGGCACTCATCAGCGAGTCCGGTAGCCCGAAAATGAAGGATTTCACCAGCCGGAGGGAGCAAAGTGGTGGATCACAATAACAGTCGGATAGCCTGGAAGGCCTGGAGCTCTGTGGCGATATCTGTGTCGGTGCTGAAGCGAGGCAAGGTCGAGGCGTCACTCGTGTCGGCTTCTGCGCGTGGCGCCAGCGGTGGAGAAATAGATGGAGAAGTTCAGGATGTCTGCTCTACGCGCGCAGTTCTTTCGCCTTGCTCGCGTCTTGGCGCGTTGTTGATGAAATCGCACTCGGTGTGTGGTGTTGTTGTTGGCGAAGAACAGAATCTTGAGCTGCGTCTGAATCCTCAAGCCTTGCTGGGTCCACGGCAGCGGCTATGCCGCTAAAAGATGAACCAATGGGCAGGTGCAGATGGAAACTCCTAAATCGTTTCATACTAGATCCTAGATCTCAGCACATCACACAGCACAAGCACAAGGCATCGCAACAAAGAAAACTGGATGTCCGTGACTTTTTGGTCCCAGATCACCTTGTTTCCACTCCAGCATCTCGTCGCCTTGAAGAAACAAATTTCGAACGAATCCGCACAGATCGATAGAGTTTAGGTCTAGCCAGGAAGTCGACCCCACGCACGCTAGTGGTATCCGGCAGGCGGGCACCGCAGCGTGACGAATGGGAATTGGATACATAAGCGACAACCTTAAATATGATGGACTTGAGACGCATGAGACCTGGAGCGAGAAATGTTCAAGATGGGCGTCTCGAGAACCGCAGTGGCTTTTGCCTCGTCATGAGGCTCTCTCCTACCACGGTCAAGACGCCAAATGTGCGAGAGGGCTGAGAATGGACGAAATGCTTGCAAACCACACACCCTGGTTGCCTCCATCGCCTTCCGGTGCGGTCCGTTCCTGCTCGGCTAGACTTTTGCAGGGGAGCAATTCCGCTGTTGACTTGTTATTAAAATTCTTTTTCTGTCTCATCTGAAATCTACAACCAACAACCACGCCATGGCATCCCCTGCAAACGATACGGCACCTGCAGGTGTTACAGATGCAGTTCTCAAGCCGTCGGATCCAGTGCCGGCGGAAGCAATCCCAGTCAAAGGGTTAGATTTCGATGCTTTTGCGGATCGCAATATCACCGTGGCGGAGTTGGTCGAAAATCTGAAGAATGTGGGGTTTCAGGCTACGTCAGTAGGACAGGCTGTGGATATAGTCGATGGCATGGTATGCAGATTACCTTTACTCTTCTCTCCACTGTGATAATTTGTTGATTATATCTGTAGCGAAATTGGTGCGATGCGGAGACTGGCGAGAAGACCACGATATTCCTCGGCTACACATCCAACCTGATCTCATCTGGCCTCCGAGAAACTTTGAGATGGCTTGTTCAGCACAAGCATGTGTCTGCGATTGTTACGACGGCCGGCGGCGTGGAGGAGGACTTCATCAAATGTATGGGGGAGACCTATATTGGAGCCTTTTCAACCCCTGGAGCTGCTCTTCGGGCCAAAGGCATGAACCGCATTGGGAATCTCGTGGTGCCAAATGACAACTACTGCAAGTTTGAAGACTGGATTATGCCAATCTTGGACAAAATGTTGGAAGAGCAGGAAGCATCGAAGACCGCCGAAGAGCCATTGAGTTGGACGCCCAGCAAGATCATCGCGAGGCTTGGAAAGGAGATCAACGACGAACGATCTGTATACTACTGGGCTTATAAGAACGATATCCCGGTCTTCTGTCCAGCTCTAACCGATGGGAGCCTGGGGGATATGCTGTATTTTCACACCTTCAAGACATCACCTGCGCAGCTCCGCGTTGACATTGTGGAGGACATTCGTCGAATCAACACGATCGCAGTGCGTGCAAAGAGGACTGGCATGATCATCCTTGGAGGTGGTGTCGTCAAGCATCATATTGCTAACGCAAACTTGATGCGCAACGGCGCAGAAAGTGCTGTATACATCAATACCGGACAGGAGTTTGATGGTTCTGATGCTGGAGCCAGACCAGATGAAGCCGTGAGCTGGGGAAAGATCAAGGCAGACGCTGCCAGTGTGAAGGTACTGTGAAAGCCTCTGCGACTGCTGGGGCAACCCTTTTCCGACAGGCTCTCCAAACATTGCAAATCACTCCAATGCCCCGATTCCCCGAGAGTCCGATCTTTGCTGATACACTGATACGTTTGATAGGTATACGCCGAAGCTACCGTTGTATTCCCACTGATCGTGGCTTCTACGTTTGCCAAGGTTGACAAGAGCAAGACTGCAGGTGCAACAGCATGAATGTACCAAGCGATGAATCTTGTCTGAGTTTGACCTCACCGCGCTTCTGCAGGTGCGCTTTGACGTCTCAAGCTGGCGTGCATACTAGAGCGGCACAATGCAGCTGGACGGCTCACCACAGAGCGCGATCCTCCGCAAGGACGGCACTCGACGGACGACCACTTCAAGTTGAGGTATAGAAGCTTGCTGCTTAGCCTCAGCCTGAACACCAAGGCCATGGTATGTAGACAATTTGGCGTCGTGGACTGAATATGATCCTAATGAATAATATGACTCTAAACAGAGTGCTGAGCTGCACGTCGATACCGACCCTTCGGACACCGATAAGGAACGATCCCCACATGACGAGACATGAGTAGGTGAGCTTTCGGACTTCGCTCACATGGTAGACAGTGAGATGTTGTTTCTGGCCAACATGGACGTCCTTGTACCCTCGCACAGCTGTATACATGACTGCCCGAACATACCCGCATCATTGGAGTGAACTGCAAGCTACGCCTGGGCATCTTCGTGGCTTCCTGGAAGCACACGCGGGGTTGCGAACCAGGGTCCATGCACAGGGCAGCATGCACCTCAGCTGCACCTGCATTCGCCGATCCATGTCACTTGCCTGACTCTGACTTTGATGACCTCCGCAGCACACTTCAGTTTCCACGACAAACTCGGACACCGCTGCTGCCTGCACGTAAAGGCGCAGACTTTCAGCATCATCCACTGTGCAGTCCGGTTTTGAACGAGTGAGGACTCGCTATCACATCCACATGCAGCCTAGAAAGATATCGCCGTCGAGTTACTGCCGGGTACCTTGAACAGAGGCTTCCAGCGAGACACGACTGCTCTTAGACATTCGACAGAATTCCCCGTCTTTCTGCAACCTTCTCTGGCTGTTTGTATTCTTTAATTTCCACAGCAGCGAGTCTTCAACAACAGCCGCATCACGGGTCACCTTCTTCAAAAGATCGGACTCGCTAATCCAAGATCAGCCTCATCCACCCCTTGCGCACGATGGACTCGGACATGGAGGGAATCGTTTTGAACATGGAGGAACTGGAGGAAATAGGAATGAGTCCTCCTCAGAGCAACTCTGGACCCACTCCCACTGATGCAACGAATCCTGCGGCTCTCGAGTTGGCCCCGCCCGACCAAGATCTGCCTGCACCGAACCCGACCACGCAACTACCGCCCGACCAATCGCCAACAACACAGGACCCCCTCGCCACCCACCAAGGGGACCTCGAGAGATTCAGCGCGAGCCCGGACTCAACCGCGGGCCCTGGAGAGATTCCCGGCGAAGAGCTTGGTGGCTGGGGACAAGAAGATTCGGAAGGAGGATTGGGCAGCGATGGCTCCGACAGCGACCAGGAAGAGCCGGCGAGACCATGGCAGCCGATCACTGAGGACGTGACGGAGCCGTGCGAAGATGAGATGGATGTCATCGTCCGTAGAGGCGAGCATAGCGCGCTTGATCATGAACACTGGGAGAAGCAGGCCTTTTTTGACCTGGACGATCCGGAGTTGGTTCCAGGAGAGAGTGGGCGCATCGACTGGCTGGTCGAGGGTTTCAATGGTACTGCGGAGAAGCCCAATAACGAGCAGATCATGCGCTCTCCAGCTGTCCGCATCGGCGGGGTAGACTGGCAGATCAAGTTCTATCCCAGAGGCGACAACTCCCACCGCCTCAGTCTCTATATTGAATGCGTCAGCATGCAGGCGAGCGGCGGGCGAGCGCCGGAATACGAGTCTACCGAGCCTTTCCAATCTCCGCCGTTTCCCTTCCTGGAGGGCATCGGGCAGGAACGCAAACGCCGCTCAGTCGCTGCGCAATTCTCGGTCGCTATGTACAATCCCGCTGAGCCACGGGTGTACGAATTTCTGTCCGAGGCCCACCAATTTCACAAGGGCAAGCCCGACTGGGGTTGGAAGTACTTCGGTAGGGCACATCGTGAGGTATTCCATATCAGGGAGCACGGACAGCGCCAAGCTATTTTACGCAACGACCAGCTCGCTTTCAAGGCCTACATCCGAATCGTTAACGATCCCACCGGCTGCATGTGGGAGCACTACTCGTTTACGCCAGAGGATACAATCTCGCTGACCGGCCTGCGGCCCTTCAAGAAGTCGTTACAGTACATTGCGGGTGTCGTCCCGCTCCTCCACTTTGCACCTTTCCGGAAGTTCATTCAAAACTTGCCAAACAAGACGCGACTGGCCGAACTGTTGCAGCCATTGCTACTCAAAATGTACACCCGTCAGCTGTCCCTAACCTACAACGAACACGTCAAGACTCGCCGCGGCGACGTGATGGAAATGATCTGGAAGATATCTACCATGCTCCACTCTGAGAACGATTCAGCACTTTCACAGCAATGGCAAGAACTTGTTGGCTTCTCCCAGTCAGCGAAAGGTACTGCGTGCGGTGTGAATCGCCTAGATACTCAGAACTACAAGTCTATCCAGGATGCTATAAACAAGCACCCGAAGAGTATTGCGCGTCCACAGCTGCTCATTTTGGAGCTTACTCGCCAAGAGCACGACAAAAGAACTCGGAAGTGGAAGAAGCTTACGAACAAGGTTCGCATCGATGAATGCATCCAGGTCGAAGACACTCGGTACACTCTTTTCGCGTTCATCACCCACTGTGGTCCTCTAAAGTCTTCGCGGTACAAATGCTACGTGAGGCCAAGCATCGGGAAGGGATGGTACGCCTACCACGACGGCCAAGTTACTCGCCTTACCGAGAAGCAGGCCAGCGATCGGCATTCTGGAACAAAGTCCGAAGATGACATGGACGAGACCAACCGTCATGGCCGCGACTCGCCTATGAGTGACTTTGATGTTGACGACTCTGACAACGAGGTCTCGTGCATCGTGATGTATGTTCGCGAAGATCTGGCCCACGGAGAAGTCAAGAGTAAGTACAGTGTAATCAACCATCCTGCACCGAGCCAAGAGGTTCATGTGATGATGCAAGCTCTGCACCTATGAACGGCTTGGTCTCCGAGAAAGCTCCAAAATGTTCCACTTTCTGAAACACTGCTAACCTTTACTTTCTAGTTCAAGAAGCATGGGATGTGTATCCTCGTAGTAAGCTAGCATATCCTGCTCTGAATCCGGTGTCCTTCGTGAATGATGAAACCGGTCGAGCCACGCCAGAGCCTGTCGGATACGGCGAGCATACCATCATGCGCGATGCCGGTCGCGATCCTGGTGAACAGATAGAGCTAGACGCAATGGAGACTGATGATTTCAGTCTTCTTGAAAAGGGTACATCCTCTTGGCTCGGACGGTGCCACTACGACGGTGAATGGTGGTTTGGAAAATACCACGGAGGCGGCCACCATATCGACACTAACGGTGACGAATATCTCGGCCGGTTCGAGAACGGCCTCAAGCATGGCTATGGCAAGATGACCTATTCTGGCTCTGGCGATGTTTACGATGGTGAGTGGGCTCACGGACAGCACCACGGCCCTGGCAAACTCACCGAATTCGCCACCGGCAACGTATTTGAGGGCAACTGGGTGGAGGGAAAGAAGCGCGGTGCGTTCGTGCTGCGAGGCACGGTCACCGAGGAAGACAAGGCCTTCTGCAAAATCTGCTATGTCAGCGATTTGTCTACAGCATTCGCACCTTGCGGCCACGTTATCACTTGTCAGAGCTGCGCGGCTCAGGTCAACATCTGCCCGACTTGTCGTCGTCCTATACAGTCGAGGCTGCAGCTCTATGGCGTCGGGCTTTCGTCCGGCTGATGCTGGAAAGGTGTGCTCTCAGAGTGTTGAGAAATGGGGACTGGAAGATCAGAGACAGTTACACTGGCGTTTATGAGGGTTCACACAGCGACTTTCACTCATTCACATGCACTTGAGCGTGGCGTTTTCACGATACCCCCGGACGAATTCGTATTTACTTTGACATGCTTCGTACTACTCACCTTACTTGTTCGAATGCTCTTAACTGTCTACTTTTTTCTCACTCGTTCAATCGCATGTTACCAGACTCACACTCTGATATCGCTTTCGCTGCTCTAAGCATGTCTGCAATGTCGCTGGGTGATACCACCCCCATAGAGTGCCTTAAGCTTCTGGACAGCGGAGGTCGGTACGCAGCATCTGCTTCACTCTTGCGCTTGATGGTTTTCATTTGCATCATTTGCGCTCAGTCCTAACATGGCAGATCGATCGTACTACTTATAACCCTTGGCTGTTCACTATCACTGGCATGCGAACAGAGGTAACCTGGTAAGAGGATTATGATCATTTCATTTCATTACAGAGTAGCCTTCTCCAAAGTCTGCATGAAGCGCCACACATCGCTGAAAGTGTTGTACAAAGGAACAGGGGCAACACGAATGCAGCCTGGCTTCCGCTTATCGCAAATGATCCCTGCCTGCTCCAATGCAGCGCTGACAGGCTCCAATAGTCCTTCGCGGAGCAATACGCTGAGCTGTGTTCCGCGCTGTCTGGGGTCTGAAGGAGTGATGATTTCAAACGGCGGGCTTTCGCCAGAGTCTCGTTTTGAGATTTGGTTGAGGAGATGCTCAGCATAAGCAGTCAGTAGTAATGACTTAGATCGAAGGGCGGACATCGATGTCTTTTGCAAGACCGAGAGTGAGGCAGAGAGACAGGTAAGATCTACTGCTGATGGATTGGCGAGCTGGAAGCCCTGTGCTCCTGGGGTTGGAACGAATTCTAGACAACAAGTCAGTCGAGCTATAAATTCATTGGTGTGAAGAGAAGCTTACTGTTGTCCATCAGGAAACGGACAGACTTGTCACCGCCGTACCATCCCTTCAGTCCGGAGTTGGAGCCGTTGTTGCCGTGCTTCTCGTGGACGAAAGCACCAGCCATGCCACCGGCTCCGCAGTTGATGTACTTGTAGTTACACCAGCAAGCAAAGTCAACATCCCATTCGTGCAGCTTGAGCTCGACGTTGCCAGCTGCATGTGCAAGGTCCCAGCCAATGGTGAGTCCACGAGAGTGAGCATGCTTGGTGATTGTTGCAATATCGAGTAGCTGTCCGCTGTAGTACTGAATGCCAGGAAGAAGAATCAAAGCAAGTTCGTCGGCGTGTTTGTCAATCAGAGAGATGATATGAGAGGTTGACATGATGTAGCCGTCGTCGGGCTCGACCAACACCATTGACTCCTTCGCGTTGAGACCGTGCCATTCTATTTGAGATTCGATGGCATACTGTGAGAGCGTCAGCAGAGTATCAGTCCACTGTCAAACAGCTACGTACCCAGTCACTTGGAAACGGCCTCCACTCGCACATGATCTTAGTCTTCTTTCCTTGTGGCTTGTAAAACGCAGCCATCATGAGATGGAGGTTCACGGTTAGGGTGTTCATGATCACAACTTCCTCCGGAGAAGCACCAACGACAGCAGCAGTTTTCTTGGAACAGTCGGCCGCCAAATCCTGGAATGATGCCAAGGGAGAATCTTCGAACTTGGTAAAGTGGCCGCCCACGGCGATAGAGCCCCAGGTCTTCAGATAAGCTCCCAAGTATTCGGAGACGGCTTTTGGTTGGAGACCCAGAGAGTTGCCGCAGAAATAGACGCTCTCATCTTCAGGACATGATGCTGCTGCGCTTGTTTGTTCGTCGTCTGCGAGGGTCTTTCGCTTCAATTGAGCTTTTGTTGGGACTATGAATTCATTACGGAAGCTGTCGAACATAAGTAAGGATCTAACAAACCATGCAAAGAAGGTGTGTATTCGCAATCACTGACGCAAACGAGGTACCCACCTGGGAAGTTCCTTAACGTTGTCGAGAGATTGTGCAAAGTCCAGCGAGTTTGTGTTGGTTGGCCATTCAGGCTTCTCGCCACGGCGAAGCGTTTCGATGGCGCTGAGAGCGTCCATTGTGGGTTGGAGTGTTTGTTGACTGCAAAGGGACGAAGAGAGATGAAGTTACTGTCACAGTGAGGCGATGAGGTCGACGAAGCTACCTTATGCCTGGAAGATCGATCCAGCTTCCGACGCCAAGAGCCGTGGAGAGGCAAAAGCTTCGGAAGGAGTGACGGAAGACAAAGTGACGGACGACTCCTTCCGATGCCGACGAGAGCGGTTACATTGACAAGAAAATATCAATACACTCGGTGACTTTTTGTCAGCGAAGGCACACAACCATGCAATCGCACCCACCACACCTGGGTAAAAAAGACTGTAGAACGTAAGACGTCGATCACATGTGTCACATGCTTTTAGCTTTATCGTCAAGTGAAGGCAATCGTGACGGAAGGCTACTAAAGCTTCTTCTTGCTGGCAGTAAAAGACCCCGGCAAGGCAAACAAAGAACATGCTAACGGCCAGTCCACCCCTGGTAGTCCATAGGCGAAGCGAGCTGACGCAAGAAAGTGAATGAATTGACGATCCGTCATGCGGAAACGGATGATTGCTCCGATCGTTTCTCCTTCGCCATCTTCTTTTCGCTATCAAACAGTCAGACGCCATATAATCGGGTGAACACCGTAGCTTGGCTCAAGAAACAAAGGCCAAACCTTCCAACCCTCAACGACAATCTACCATTCACGCAATCACTTCACCATGAGCCCAGTCAAAATCAGTGCTCTGCCTTCACCGGCAGCACTCGCTTCATACAACATCTCCGAGAATGGATTTCTGCCAGCAGAAGTGCCCTTGAGTCGCCTTCCACACGATTACTACCAGCCATGGGAGGAGATCATTGAGATTTTGCCGGAGCTTCTTGAGTCCAGACAGGTTCGGCGGCGAGTCGATGCTATGCCAATACTCGACACATCGCATCTGATCATTGAGGCCGAGTGGCAGAGAGCATACTCAATGCTGGCGATTATGGCGCAGGCATATGTATGGCAAGGCCCTGAGCCAGCGCAGGTCCGTGACGCAGCCCTTCGAAAGTCGATTAGATGCTGATACATGGAGCAGCGATTACCACCAGCCATCTCCATTTCTTTTCTTGCAACAGCCAAACACCTAGAGGTTCACCCGATCGCAACCTACGCAGCACTTAACCTCTGGAACTGGAAATCGATCAAAGAAGGTGGTGACTTCTCCAACCCCGACAATCTGGTTGCCTCGCACACACAGACAGGATCTGATGACGAGTCTTGGTTCTTCATCATCTCGAATGCCATGGAGGCAAGGGCTGGCCCGCTTATCAAGATGATGATGGAAGCCATGGAAGCTGTTGAGCAGAACGATATAGTGACCATTGTTAATAGTCTGGACGACCTTCGACAGAGCATCGTCGAAATTGGTGTGTTGCTCGAACGCATGGATGAGCGATGCCGCCCGCAGTACTTCTACCACGAGATTCGGCCTTTCCTGGCTGGAAGCATGAACATGGAGGCTGCTGGCTTGCCCAACGGTGTCTTTTACGACGAAGGGAACGGCAAAGGGTCGTGGCGCAAATTGCGCGGTGGGAGCAACGGACAGAGCTCGCTGCTTCAATTTTTCGATGCCGTCCTCGGAGTTGAGCACAGCAAGTGTGGCAACTTTCACCAGGAAATGCGGAATTACATGCCAGGGCCGCACGCCAGATTTCTGGACGACATTGAAGCAGTTGCCAATATCCGAAGCTATGTTGATGACCACCAAGAGAATGCAGATTTGTTGGCAGCCTACAACAACGTGGTGGCAACACTCAGCAGCTTTCGCGACAAGCACATCCAATTGGTAACGAGGTACATCATTCTTCCAAGTAGGATACCTCGGCTGCCAAAGGACGGCGATCGGGTGAGCATTGCGTCGGCTTCCACTAAGATGGCATCGGAAGCACCAGCCACGCAAGACTTGGTTGGCACTGGTGGAACTAAGCTCATCCCTTTCCTGAGAATGTCGAGAGACGAAACCAGAGACGCTGCAGTGAGGTGAAGCGGCAGGTATTGGGACATGGAAGTTTGATTCGTTCGTCGGAAGTGACTCGCCATGCGACACCTCTCTCAAAGCTCACCGAGTGAGTTTGGTCCGAAGGAGCCGGTCATCTGGTCGTACATGGGGAACAGTGGAATGTCAGCAAGTGAGCCATCAAGTGTTTGGCGGCCAGGTTGGAGAAAGTCTTGCAGACCTTCATCGGTCTCGTTGAGCCAAGGCATGGCAAAGAAGTCGGCATCGTACATTGTCCAGTCCGCGGTAGTAGAAGAAGTTTGCTGCTCGGACACTAATGAAGCTGAACGATCTTCTACCCTCTCCGTGTGTTGTGACATCGTCTCTATTTCTGTATCTTCAACAGGTATCAAACCAAACAGCTGCGAAGAAGCTTGTTTCCGTCGAGACCGTTGACGAAGTTCCCGCTCCTGGACATGCTTGACTATGGTCTTCAACAGAGACTGCACAATGAGGGAGTATTGACGGGCATGAGGATCGACCTTGGCAAAGTAGTCCAAGCATCGTATTGAAGCCTGGCAATTCTCTTCGAACCCGAGCCCACACCGACCAAGATTGCCGACTGCAAGGACTAGCGAAGTTGTGAAGAGCCAAGATCTATCCGCTGTCAGTGATGTCATGTGTGAGTAACATTGGTGTGATGGCAACATACACAATCAGCGGCATGCGGAATGGCATGATCCCCGTGGTAATCACGCTCTCTAGAGTTTCGACGAACGATGTAGCCGCATCCAGCGCGGCATCGGCGAATTTCTTTTTCTCCTCATTCTCAGCTCGAGTGCCTGGTGCTTTGAGGGAAGCGCCCAAAACATCATATAGCTCGTATATCAAGAACGGTCTGGTGAGAAGCATGATGCCATAGAAGTAGGAACATAGCATCTGGCAAGCTCCAACCGTTGAATCGCGTCCAGCTACTCCGGAAGCAGACCGGCTGGTGATGTCGACAAACGGTCTGAGCCATCTCGAGGCCCATGCTTTGAGCTGGTGGGACACATAGGTGGCAATCCGCAGGGATATTCTTTTCCGGGAGTAGACCTCCACGACCACTCTTTCGATGATCATGAATATCTGAACGCTGGAATCCAATAATTGGAACGAAAGGCTGATCTCAGAAGTATTGTATTTTACTGTGCAGTCAACGTCCGATGTTGAGGGAGGGCGCCCCAGCAAATTGCTGATAAGCATGTCGACCACACGCAAACTCTTCCAGATACGATCTCGCATTGTATGTTTCGGCAAGCCAAACGTAGCGTTGACTTCTGTACGATGTAAACCTATGGCATACGCGGTACGTGCAGCGAGCGCTATAGTGATGGTCAGCAAGAGTCAAGTTCAACGCAGCGTGTAATCCTACAGAAATAAAGGTAAGCTCCATTAGGCTGGAAGGCTCTCAACATGTACAATGAGACCAGCGCAAAGCCTTGTACAGTAGCCACGTTCATACTACCACATAGGTTTATTAGTAGGTCGTCCCGCGCACGTTTGAACCATAACTCTGCTTTAGATTCATCCTTCTCTTGAATTCCAATAGCAAGTACGAGAAAGTACGTTGCCGAGACCACTTCGCTAGTGCTAGTTGCGTTGTTGATCCATGCTTGCAAGTTCGAAGTCAGCTCTCCTTTTTCGAAGAGATCTACCAGGCCTGTGGTTGCGACCAAGTACTCTTCTACAAGGCTTTGCACTTCATATAGATCAAGGGCAGGAGGAAGAATATGTGAAGTTCGTTCTGACAGCTCTGGTCGAGGTACCTCGATGATGGAGTCCTGATGCAAGTCAGCACGTCGATTCGATTTACCTAGCGGGTGAAACGCCGCGAGTACACTCAACTGTTTCCCGAGGAAGAGAAGCAAGCTTTTGTGAGCGACAAGATACATACACGAGAAGCTGCAACTGGGAACCCATCGGGGTCGACTTCGGACGCGATGAGGTGCCTCACGGTCTGCAGGAATGACAATGGCGCACAATCGCCAATGAAAATGACCTTTCCCTGTGCATCCCGGAGAAGACGAGCTTCTAAAGGTACGGCCGTGTCCTCGTGATGGTCATCTCTGCTTACTGTGGGTGAGATTGACGGACCAAGTCCATTGTCTTGAAGGTCTCTGGGTCTATGTAGAGATTCCTCGCTGCGACGTCTTTGCTGTATCGGTCTAGGCGTCGGATGGTCCACAGATTCCCGGGCATCATTCGCCGGTGTGTTGCCAGCAGAATGCACGGTCCGAGGCCGTGGAGCGGAGAATACACACGTGTCGCCGCGCTTCTTCCTCACGCAGTATGCACATGGCTTTTGCCCATCGCACTTGACTTTTCGAAACTTGCAAAGGTCGCACGCCGCAGTCACGCGTTCGATTCTCCTTCGTTTGGGTGCAGTGGCACCGTCGTTGTCTGGTGTGGTCATCCTGGTCGACAAATCAGTCGTCGGATATCTTCTGAAGCTTCCGAGGGGTTCTCCTTCCGTGGCCAAGATGAGAGGAGGGCTGTCGGAGGCAAGAAGAAGCTTTCATCAGCTTCTGCGACGGGCAAAAGACGGAAAAGACATTCGATGACGGCTCCTGTTAAATCCTCGGAATGGTGCTCATCACCGATCGTTGCGTCGCACTGAAAACAAAGGGAGGGAGAAAGAGCAGAATGAAAGGCGCCACTTCCGACGCGATCAGCCAAGCCCCGTCCGAGAACTCGTTCCGTTTCGCCTAATAAGCGATAGGTACATTTTCTTGCATTGCATTGAATGTGGATACCAACACTGGAGCGGTCGTATCGCTTAACAACATGGAATCCAGGAAAGAGAGTGATAAAGTGGCCAGTCGTCAGAGTTTTATGTGTTCACGACTCAATGTTTCGAAGAAGTTGCTGTCTCCTGGCTCATGCCAGATGCCAGATGCCAGGACGCGGAAGCACTCTGAAGTCTGAGCACTGAGAGAAGATGACGTCTTACTCATTTCGCGTCGACCATCAGCTCGACTCACTTTCAGGCACAACATCAAGGTTGTACGGAAGACGCTGGCCTCACGCCATGTGACGACAGAAGCTATTCTGAAGAATGAGGAGTTCGACACTGCTCCTAGCACTCAGCGCTGTCACATTGTTCACCTTCATAGCAGCGGGACTAATCGCTATGCGAACGCAGTCTCTGTCTTTGCTTCCTTGGGTCGTTACACGTACGTTGAGCAGAGTCTACGTAGATGAAAGGGTAACTGAAAGACCGACAGACGGCTTCCTACTGCAGACAGCTTCCGCCACGCCATCTCAGAATCATGACAGCAAATTGCGCATGAACCAGATACAAGTTGTAGGAACCCACAACTCATATCACCGGGAGATCAACCGATCCGAACGAGATGCCTTTGAGAAGTATGTTCCTGGCGCGGAGAATCTTTATTACTCCCACTCTAGCTGGGCAGATCAGCTTGACCACCAGGCGGTCCGCTCCTTTGAGATTGACCTCCACTCCGACACTGAAGGAGGCATATACTCTTTCCCATTGGTCTGGAAGCTGAGCAACCTCACCAACGAGACTGCACCCTTCCACGACCCAAATATGTATAAACCAGGTCTCAAGGTGTTTCACGTAACGGACTTCGATACCAATGCGATATGCCATACCTTCACCGAGTGCCTCTTGCAGATGAAAGCCTGGTCGGATGCCAACCCAAGCCATCTCCCTCTCACCTTCGACTTGGAGTTAAAGACAGATGCTCCGGCATGTTTTGCTGGCGGTGTCTGTGCGGAGGAGGCCACGAATTGGACATTGCCTCGAATTCTCAATGTAGACGCTGAGATACGTTCGATCTTCCCTCCTGAGAAGCTCATTGTCCCGGACGACCTTCGGCGCCCAGGCTTGACTTTGGAGCAATCAGTCCTGAAGTATGGCTGGCCAACTCTCAAACAATCACGCGGAAAGTTCATGTTTTACTTCGACAACGACCCGGACTCAGATGCTAATATCCGGCCCATGTACCGAGCGGATGGTCACGAATCCTTGCAAAATCGGACAGTGTTCACTAACGCAGTGGAAGGCGAAGCCGATGCCGCCTTTATCAAGCACAACTCTCCAAATGTGACAGAGATTCGTCGGCTGGTCCGTAAAGGGTATCTCGTGCGTACGCGGGCAGATGAGCCTATCAGTACTGTGCTTTCTCGCAACACGACTATGCGAGACAATGCTTTCAAGAGCGCAGCACAGATTGTGTCGACAGACTTTCCCTCGTATGGCATGTCGACAAGATGGGACTGGGACTACGCTGTGCAACTTCCGCGAGGTCTGGTCGCCAGGTGCAATGCTGTCACGGCACCTCATTGGTGTCGTGATGAGATGGTACAGTGAGGAGCGAGCATCAAAATTAATTTTGGTACACCCTGATACACGTTACACTTCTTATTCTCACCTGTTGCTGTCCACTATATTGGCTGAGTTTCCTGCTATGCTGAGTCCCTCTCATTTCAGTACTTCACTACGGTGAGCAGAGAGCGGGATCCAACTGTGCTGCGTGAAATGGACGAAGATCTCTATCAAGATATTTGTTACCTGCCATATCAGATACTCCTTGTATGGCAGTGGAATAGAGCCCCGTGGACAATCTCCATTTAGCAATCTCCATAGCAAGATGATTCATCTCGACGCATTGGAGGAGAATACGATGTCCAAAGGACCAAAGCCTATCAGGGTATGTAGCCATTTCATTAGAGAGCGACTGGCGAAGGCGACAGCTCCGCCCTTACTCTCTTCCGATACATCTAAATGCTTTAGCTATTCTAGTCGAGAGCATGCACGGCACGTTGATATTTGCTAAGAGCACTGCGTATTTCTAGGCATAGACGACACTACCTAGCACGCTAGCTGATGTGGTCCGTGCGTCTCGAGAGCAGGAACACAAAACTTGAGATGTCGACCACTCTTCTTCTTCTCTTTTTCTTTCCCACAATCGCGCCCGCATTTGGGGCCCAATTCCTCGGAACGTCCGTCCGTGTGCTCATCAGTTCGGGGCTATATGCCTTGGCCTGGAGAGTACTATTCTTCAGCTTTTTGGCAAGAGCCGATATCGCAGCAGAAGTCTAGATGCCTCTGATTCGTGATTTTGTCACATGTCTGAAGAATCTGTAGGCATCCATCTCGTGCAAAGGATGCCAGTGTACCGTGAGTCTCTGTGATGTGTGTCGTAGCTTCTCTATGGACATGATCTGATCTGACAGCATAACAAAATCGAAGCTCGGCATGGCATGAAGATCGACGACAGTGAGGTGCCGATCGCCGGCGACCGCGAACAATGACTGCCATGGCCCCACACTTTTGTGTGAAGACTCACAACTCACAACTCTCACTCTTTTCAATTGCTGTTTACTTACCACATACCCCAACACCCACGTAATAACACTCGGACCCAGCACCGGTCCACACACTCACAATGGACTTTCCCATAATACGGCGGGAGCGCGCACCCATAGATGCGTCCAACTTCATCAATGGCATACTAGGAAACGGCGTGACCGATCGAAGACCGCACCAAACCGAGAAGAGCATACCAGGCGGCGGAAACTGGGTGGTGCAAAAGTTTGGCGGCACGAGCGTGGGCAAGTTTCCTGTCAAGATTGCGGAGGACATTGTGCAGTAAGTGAGGCATCATCACACACTTTGGAGCGAGATGCTGAATACAACAGGGCAGGCCTTGAGCCAGGCACGCGCATAGCCGTCGTCTGCTCCGCACGCACGTCGACCTCGAAGAACGAAGGCACGACCAGTCGATTGGTGCGTGCCAGCATCGATGCGCTGGACCCAACGTCTGGCAAGTACCGCGATATCGTGGAGGTGATCCGCCTCGATCACCTACGAGCCGGAAAGGATTCGTGTGGGATTTGGGGCAGCAGTAGCAGCATGCCGGATGAATACAGTCAGATGGTGAATGCGGAATGCAAAAAGCTGCTCAGGATCTTGGAGAGCGCCCAATACCTGCGGGCTGTGACAAACCAGACAGAGGACATGGTCATTTCGACTGGTGAGAAGCTGAGCTGTCTGTATATGACTGCAGTGCTACAGGCACGCGGAGTCCAGGCAGCTTACGTCGATCTGAGCGATCTCATCCAGTTTGATGTGGGCAAGGCCCTGGATGAGCAGTTCTATCTTAACATTGGCCTGGCAATCGCAGCTCGCATCGAAGCTCTGGGACCTGATGTGGTTCCCGTGATCACTGGATACTTTGGAGCTGTACCGGGCGGTCTACTCAAGGAAATTGGCCGCGGATACACGGATCTCTGCGCTGCCTTGACAGCAGTGGGTCTCAAAGCGCGCGAACTACAGATCTGGAAGGAAGTAGACGGGATTTTCACCGCCGATCCACGCAAGTGCCCGACTGCACGTCTTCTAGACTCCGTCACGCCCAGCGAAGCAGCTGAGCTGACCTTCTATGGCTCCGAGGTGATCCACCCCTTCACCATGGACCAAGTGATCAAGGCCAGCATCCCAATCCGCATCAAAAACGTGATGAACCCACGAAACAAGGGCACCGTCGTTCTCCCAGATCCTGATGACGAGCTGAAGGTGCGTCGTCCAGGACTCTTCCGCGGTCGCTCGAGCTCCAACCTGCTGGGACAGAGCAAACCAAAGCGACCCACAGCCGTGACGACGAAGCGCGGCATTACAGTGCTTAACGTGCACTCTAAGCGCCGCACGCGTTCCCACGGCTTCCTCATGTCCATCTTCAGCATCCTCGACAAACATCACTTGTCAGTGGATCTGATCTCGTCCTCCGAGGTGCACGTGAGTATGGCGCTGCATAGCGAAATCAGCATGCTTTCCGGAAACGGCGAAGAGGAGCTGAGGATCGAATCTGCCGCGCTTCAGGGCGCCGTGGACGATTTGAGTGTGTGGGGTGATGTAGATTTGGTACCGGGAATGGCCATCATCTCCCTGGTTGGACGACAGCTACGTACAATGGTCGGAGTCAGTGGACGGTTCTTCAGTACGTTGGGAGAGCATGGGATCAATATTGAGATGATCTCTCAGGGAGCCAGCGAGATCAACATCAGCTGCGTGATTGAGGAAGTGAATGCCGACAGAGCATTGAACGTGGTTCACACGAACCTCTTCACGTTCCTAGACTAGAGACAAAAGCAACGATTAAGTGATAGAACTAGAATCCATGCATACTTAGCATTACCGTGTTTTCTTTGGGATGATCTTGCGCAGCTCGTCAGTGCCTCGCTGAGAGCCGTGTTCAGCTGACACAGAGCTGTGCGGCTCGGAAAGAACTAGAAAAGTCACGGAGTTGACATACATGATTGAGGAAACCTGACATCGAATGATTTGTCGCGACGACAGTGTCGAGATCTTCAATAGCGAAGGTCATATGGTCGGTTTGCACATGACAGGTGCTACCCCAACCCTGACCCTAACGGCATTGAGCGTGAATTCACTTGCATTTCTTTTCTCTACATGCGTAAGGTACATCACACCCACTCACGGAGGACCACACAGAAACAACAGCTGTGAGAGTCGAATCTGAGTCACTGAAGTAAACAGCAAGAAGCGAACTATATTAAATACATGCATAAAATGCGCTTGTACGTAGATCAGAGCAATTCAAATGCAAGTCTGTCTGGTTCGACAGAAAATCCCACAGCCCTTAACGGCGTATCGAGCAAAGCAGAGAGAACAGATAGAGTGGATATGAGCCCAACGTTGCTTCAGCGATGCGGAATCGTAGACGTCCTCCAAGGTGGGTATGGGTTACGCGATGGAGGAGTGTCGGGCAGTGGAGGACTAGCGTGGAGTTCGTTCTCAACCGCGAAATGGTATGAGCGGACTTCATAGTCGACCTGAAGGTCGCTGGTGTTCACGAACTCCACCAAATCGGGATTGTGACGTCTCTGCTGCCAGTCTTTGATGGCTCGCTCATAGGCAGCATTGAATTCGGCGACATAGCGCGGATGCGTGAACCAGGGATGCTTGAGTCCATCGCTGGCGGTAAGCCGGTCTTCTTCCTTAGTCGCGAGACACCCACGTAAAAAGGACTTTGCACGGTGTGCAATTTTCGCCCATATCTGACTGCCACCATCTAGCACTTCTAAGTGTGAGCTGAACTGGGACAGAGTGGTGAGACCTGACACTAGCTGCCGTCCGTCGGGAAAGATGGGTTGATTGGTGAGGAGCAGTGCAGTGACACAGCCGATTGACCACATGTCAATGGCTTTGCTGTAACCGGACCCTTCTCGCAGGTCTTGCTTCAATTGGTTCAAGACCTCACTGTGAATGTTAGAGTCGGATCGTGCGCATCGCGAAAGGAGAAACTTACGGCGCAGTGTAGCCATATGTTCCAACAATCGACTGCATGCGCCCGATACCGGCATTCTTTGCCGCATTCTCCAGATCCACAATCGTCCTTGACTGGCCAAAATCGGTGAGAACGATGCGAGCGCCGTCCCGCCACGAAGTCATGAGAATGTTCTCAGGCTTGATGTCGCGGTGAACGACCTGCATACGATGGAGGTAGTCAACGGCTTCGAGCAGTTGGCGTACGATCACGGCGGCTTGCGCTTCGGTGAGATGATCTTTCGTGTCAAGGAAGGAGAGTAAGTCGCCACCAGTGATAAGTTCTTGGAAGATGTATACATTGTAAGAAGTGCAAAAGACCTTCTCGAGCGAGATGATGTTGGGGTGCGAAAGCGTTTTGAGAACATTGTACTCCCTTGCTGTTACTTCACGGCGAGCTTTGGTGGCTTCGCTGTACGTTCGATGGCGACGATGCGAGCCGACTTGTCTGGTTGCAAGATCAACAACCTTACACGCAAGCTGTCGATTATCTTCCGTCCGCACTGCGACATAGACGGCAGCGTAGCCGCCGATACCAAGTACACGGCTTGTCAAGCAAAAGCGGTCTGCGAAGCGCTGAACTTCTTGCTGGCGAACTTTGTCCAGCTGAGGCGGATTTGATCTGAAGCTGTCATACTTGCGGAAAACCACTGCGATCTGGTTGGTCACTTGAATTTGATCTCCGTCGCTCAGGAGAACATCGCCTCGGCCTTTGCCAATCTCGATTCCACTGTGAGGTTCATCAATGCCGAAGCGGGTGAGAATGACGGCACTCGATGAGAGCACAGCCATGTATACCAGAGGGTCGACTTGATTCCCCTCGTCCTCGTAAGTGATGCAGCGAATGCGCAGGTGATGGGTTGAGACGCAACGATCCTCGACTCCGAGATCCTCACGAAAGTCCTTTCGACCAATGTCGAACTCTTCATTCGGACGAAGATCACGTATGACTAGTTCGGGTCAGCAACAGTATCGTAAGACAGCTCAATGACGCGTACCATCAGACTCAGGTTGAGCTGAGCTGTGGTAGATCAGGCACAGGTGCAACGGGTTTGAAGTTGGCTTCGGTGCCCTGTACGTGTCTTGCGAGGTCTGGCCAGGCGATATTGTTTGATCCTTGCCCGCAGGAATTGAGGCTGCCATGTTGAATAGCGGATCTTTTTGACGTGACAAGCTCGTGACCCGTCGTGAACCTCGTGGATGAAATAGGAGTGCAAGTGGAAGGAGACCACCTCCGACTTGATCGGGGAAGAAGTGACGTTCCCAGTTCTTTACCGATCGACAGATTACCTAATCGCTTGGCGGGCACACATCGTGCTTTCCTTTGCAGCCGGATTCGAACGTTTCTTCTTCACGCACACATCAACTCATCAAGACAGAATCAGGTAGGTCACCACCGCCTGCACTGCGCATGCATCCCCTTCTTTACCTGCGCAATACTAACGTCCATCACAGTCAAGATGAGAGCGAAGTGGAGAAAGAAGCGTGTCCGCCGGCTGAAGCGAAAGAGAAGAAAGACCCGTGCCAGATCGTGAGCATACCCACCCTATCCCTCTTCACTGAAGCTGTACTGACCCTTCCTCAGCAAATAAACAGCTCGCCCCTCATCAAGGAAGCTCAACCTCCACCGCAATGACAACAACCAGTCACGCGACCAACACACAAACTCGGCACTGAAGGAAGGATCGGCTCCTGACGGTGACTTGCGATGGCGCACAATCACCACTGAGTGCGGAGGACAGAGCAAGAATGGCATCAGCGAAGAAGGTGTCACCGGCAGCGTTTATTTTCACGAGTCCCAAAAGCTCTAAAACCGGCAGTGCGTCCTCGAATGGCTTGCCTTTGAGCATTATGGATGAGACTCAGCAGTAGCTACTATCAAAGAAGCCTTGACCTGCGACCATGTTGTGCCTCCCTTCCTCGTGAACATGCTCCCTTCCCGTATCCGTGCTACGTCCGTTGAAAGAAGCTTGCCAGTGAGTACATGTAGCTTTCACTCTTGGGTACAGCTTCATGGCGTATCGGAGGGAAATGCAACGTCCAGAGGCCCACAGGCTAGCAGCCTTTGCAGCAGGACAGCCTACAGAGCAAGGAAACAGATCCAACCTGGGAGCTAGTCAGGACTCTCTTCTAATGCGTGGAAGAGGCTGTAGCTTTCCCCATGGAGATTTGGTGAGACGACTACTGCGTATTCCTGGGCATGGACTGGACACTATCTAGCACGGGTCCGTGCGTCTCGAGAGCAGGTACATAAAACTTGAGACAACGAACAGTCTTCTTCTCCTTCCTTTCTTCCCCAGATGGGCCAGATGGGAAGCCTCCGGGCCATCACGGCCGTCTATGTGCGTTCATCAGTTCGGGGCTATATGCCTTGGCTTGGAGAGTGCTATCCCAGAATCGTGTTGGTCCCTCGGGCGTTTCATCAGTGACTTTGCCAATCCAGAGGGTTTTTGTACGTCAAAAGGTGTTGGTATCATCGAGATCATTGTTTCGACTGGATCTCTCGTCTGGCGAACAGAGGATGTCTTATTCACTCTTCTCATCATTTGCATTCAGTGATACGTTTCTTCGTCTATTTCGCGCCAGGGTATTCGATAAAAAACAATGCGCTCAAAACAATGACTGTCATTCCCTCACAGCCCCATGTGCATGGTGCATGGAAAGCTACCCACCTTCTCCTCCCGACACCTTTCGACCATCTGCAGCGAGTATAGAGCGAGCCATCCTCTCCGCCTCTTCTCTTTCGCTCGACTCCGTGGCAGAACCTTGGACAGGGCTTCTCGGGGCCACGTTCTCACGATTCCGCCGTCGTAGTGCCTTCGGTGTCGGCGAGCCGTTCTCATTCGAAGCTACTGCACGCATGGGCGACCGTACCGGCACCGGCGTGCCGGTGAGTACATTCGGACGCTCATTCTCTGCATCCGGGAAAAAAGGGCTAGAGTCTGGCACACTGATGGAAAGACTTTGCACGGGTTTAGGACGGCCCCTTACAGGCGAGCGCATTGGCGAGTCTGACCTAGTGTCACGCTGCGGTGATGGCGGCTGCATGCCCATGGACATCGCAACCGAGATCGACTGTTGTGGTAGGGTATTGATGTTCAGCGATTTCAAAGGAGCCATGATTGTGCTCGTCCGACCGCCTTCTGGAAACGCAGCAGGTTTGACGTTGTCCACATTCGCTGGGATGAGGCTTGGTGTTGCCAGTGAAGGGGCCCACACGTCGTCTTGCTCTCCTTTTGGTTGAGCCTGATTTCGATGCCGGGCCCTCGTTCTTGTTGGCGCCTTCTCGGCTTCGCCGAACGTGGTGGTCTTTGTATCGCGGATTGATAGTCGCTCTCTTGAGGTGCGAGTCTTCGAGGTAGTTTCCGGTGCGAGTTTCTCTGGATCCAGCGCGCGTGAAGAATTGGCGGCTGAGGACTCGTCGTGCCGTCGGTATCCACTCAGCCCAGAGCTGCGTTTCAAGCGATTGACTTCCTCTTTAATATTTTGCTCCTCGGCTTGAGAAACTCGCAGTTTCTCGTGATAATCCCGCAGCTGTGCCTGAAGATCAGCTACCTGTCTCTCAAGCCGATCTACTTTCTTCTTCTCCTGCCGTAGCTGATCGGCGGCTTCCATCATCTGCGTGTCCTTTTCGCGAGCAAAGCT
The DNA here is from genome assembly GCA_002116395.1 of Ramularia endophylla. NCBI lineage: Eukaryota > Fungi > Ascomycota > Dothideomycetes > Mycosphaerellales > Mycosphaerellaceae > Ramularia > Ramularia endophylla. The sequence goes on along the minus strand of KZ109978.1, from coordinate 40,830 downwards.
TTTGGTAGCTCGCTGTTTCAACACCAATTTTCTACACTCTCGCTCTGACCTCTCCCGGTACTGCTCGAACATGATCCTGAAGCGCTCTGGTACGCGCTCTGCGACATCTGGAGCTGAATCTGCATATGTCTCCTTAACTGGTTCAATAGATTGTCTGATTGAAACAGACTTTCGTTTTACTGAATCCTCCCGTGCCTGCTCCAGCTTCTCTGTGAGTTTGTTACGGCCTCGCGTATTTTCCGCGGTCTGAACATTTCCATCTTCGACCTCGGTAGACTTGACGAACGGGCTCGGAAACTTGCCAGGGCAACTGTCCGGAAGACCACTCTTCCCTTGTCGCTTGCCCTCGTTGTCCTGAACATGCGCCCCAAACGACACCGTTTTTCGCCGTGCTGCTGCAGTCCCTGGTGTCATAAGAATGCCCTTTGTTGGAGACGGCAGAGGCATAGGCTCTACATCGGCCGCACCGTCGTATAATGCCAAGGTATGTGTGTCGCCAGAGCTTTTGGGACGTGTCATTGCTGGACGCGCATTCGGTCGTGACTTTCCATTTTCGGTGTTGGAGTGTCGGCGCACGGCTTTGGGCTGCACAGTTCCAGGCGTCCCGAAAATGGCATGTTTGAAAGCACGAACAGCGAACACTGGTGCTGGCGTCTCTGGAGGCTCAACATAACCTGTTGCATCTACATCTGGTCAATGTTGTCAGCTTCGATTGAAAAGTACACAGATAAGGAGCGTCGCAACACGCTTACCTCCTGTATCCTGCACCTTTGCACCTGCAAACCACTGAAGCATACTGAGTGTTGAGCTGGTGTACGCGATCGAGCTACTGGTGCAGCATTACTGGCAAAGAGTGTAGCGATGCTCGTTGCTGCTGTTGACTTCAAGTAAACAATCGCGAAGGCGCGTCTAGAGTCTGAGCTCGAACCTTAAATCTGCCGGCCGATCTTCACCGCTGGCTGGCTTCTCACTGCAGTGACCTTGGCCTTCTCGTGACTGCAACTGCAACAACTTCGCCCTCTTCCACACAACTGACTATATCGATCGACTGCAGACATGTCAGCTACTGCGTAAGTCTACAGCCTTGGCTGTAAACTTTGCAACTTCAGCAGGCTTATCCTGCCGACAATCTTTACAAGTACAATTCTTTTTTACTCTTCAAGCAAGAGCTGCACGCAGCTGCATCACAATTGATGGCGCCGAAAGCCAAAAAAGCCCCCGTCCAAAGTGCTGCGGATCGGATTGACTACAGCGCTGTGCAAGATGATGAAATCGCAGTCCTGGAAGCCATCTACGGCGAGGATTTTCAAGATCACACCGCAACAAACGCCTGGGGTGCAACCACAGAGCACAGTTTCAAACTTGTTCTCAGACCGCACTCGGAATCCGATACTTTCATTACTTTGTTGATTAAATTCACGGCCACATATCCAAGGACACCTCCCCAGATCCAGATACAAGGCTCCGAGAACTTCCACGAACGCACACAAGCACGTTTGCGCAATGTAGTCTCCCTGTACACTAAGCAGGACTCGGATGAGCCGGTGATCAACACAATTGCTGAAGACATGCGTGAAGCTCTCGAAGATGCCGTCTTGGCGCGTCAGCAAGGCACTCTACCCAGCCTGGAGGATGAGCGGGCGAATGCATCGGAGGCTGCACGTGCGAAAGTCGAAGCCGCCAATGAAGCCGAAGCTCTGCGGCGCAGGGAAGCTGAGGAGGAGGAGGAGCGGACGTTGAAGCATTTGCTTGACGAAGAGCTCAAGAGACAGAAGCGAAAGTCTGTCAAGCCTGCTATTGAGCGAAGGAACAGCATAAACGCTGACTCCGGCACCATATCCTTCGATGAAGCCGGCTCAATCAAAGTTGGGAACGAAACGCAGTCTTTCACCAAGGTGACATGCACTGGTCTGCTCTCAAAAAATCGGACTTATCTGGGCACACCGCATGTTTCTACATCTACCAAACCTCTTGTCGCTATCAAGCGCAGAGCCTTGGAGAAAGACAGATCTGAGATCATAGCTCTCGAGTCTGTCTTGAAGGCTGCAGTTTTGCTCTCTCACGCAAATCTATTGAATGTCCTCGCGTATCGTGTGAACAAGATCGATGAGAGCACTTCCGAACTCATCTTATGCCGCGAGTATGCAGACAGGGGAAATCTGCATGACGTACTCTCGATGAGCACTTTGCATGTGAGTAAAGCTCGTCAGTTCACAACCGAGTTGTTGGGAGCACTTGACTATCTCCACAGCAAGGGAATGGTGCATGGTAGCATCAACGCAAAAACAACGTACCTCACAGGCCAGCCTTCATTGTCGCCAAAACTTGCCGACTTTGGATATGCCTCGTTTCTAGGAGAGCATCAAAGCACTGCACCGGTCTGCTGGCAATCTCCTGACGCCGAGTCTACATCTCAAACGATACGGAAAAAGTCTGACAGTTGGGACCTGGGAGTGCTTGTGGTACAGATGTTTTCAGGGCTGAACGCCACTACTGATTACCACTCTCCCGAAGACATGTTAAACAAGCAAAATTTCTCGGACTCATTCGAGGTCTTCCTCCAGAAGTTTTTCGCTGTTGACGCCAAGAAGCGCTCCACTAGTTTCGACTTGATGGCATCGGAGTTCCTCCGAACAGACTCCCCTGTTTTGAAAGAGGATTCAAAGACTGCCCACGGCCATGTCCGAGGCAGTAAGTCAACCAATGGCTTAGAGAGCCCTCTGCGACGCCGTTCACGACACAATTCCACCATTGCACCTGAACACCCTTCACGTTATTTGAGCGACTTCACAGAGCTCCAGAGGCTTGGAAAGGGTGGTTTCGGCGAGGTTGTCAAGGCTCAGAGTAAGGTAGGCAAGGGTGTCTATGCAATCAAAAAGATCAAGCCAGCCTTGCAGATGCTTGATCAAGTCTTGTCCGAGGTCATGCTTCTCGAGCGCCTGGTACACCCTTACGTTGTGAGATACTTTGGAGCATGGGTGGAAACCGACGGAACATACCAGGAAGATGCCATCAGCGAATCTGAAGATGACGTCTCGGAGAGTCAAAGCATTGAGTTTGGAATGTCAAGCACCGGAGGACTGGACTTTGTATCTTCTCATGGTGCAGGCTTCGATTTTGCAAGCGATAGCGAAGACGACACAGAGTCCGAGGATGATGAAAACGATACAGATGACGATCCATTCGACCGCGGCGACCAACGCAATGGCACTTCGACGGCTAGTGATGGCACGGATATGGCTCGCCCAAACTTACGGCTGAAAAAGAGGGCCTCTGACGCTCGCCGCTTGCCATCAACTTTGTATATTCAGATGGAGCTTTGCGACCACCGCTCGTTGAAGAACCTAATCAAAAATGGTATCGAAGATGATGATGCCTGGAAGTTGTTACGACAAATCACCGAGGGTCTTGCTCACATACACAGTGTTGGTATTATACACCGTGATTTGAAGCCCGACAACATCTTTATCGACAGTTTCGGTAGTCCCAAGATCGGCGATTTCGGTCTCTCGACTATGGGCCAGGAGCAAGCACCCGAAAGATCTTCAGGATCCAAGGGCGACCTGGGTATGACAAGAAGCGTTGGCACTCCGCTTTATGTAGCTCCAGAGCTCCGTTCAACATCTGGATCCGCATACACCGAAAAAGTCGACATGTATTCCCTTGGCATAATGTGTTTCGAGATGTTCAATCCATTCGGCACAGCTATGGAAAGACTCGAAGAACTTCAGAAGATCCGAGAACCTCGTCACACACTACCTGCTGCTTTCCAGGCTGGCGCGGAGAAAGCTGGCCAAGGAAGACTGATTGACCGGCTGACGGCACACAAACCGAGCGAGAGGCCAAGCAGCTCGGAGTTGTTGCACTCAGACCTACTGCCTGTGAAGGTCGAGGGGGTTCTGATACGTGAGGCTTTGACTGGCATTGCCGATCCTCACTCTCCATATCATCAGCAGCTGATGTCAGCTCTCTTCTCGCCAACTAGCTCCAGCTACCAGCGGGCGAGAGCCCTGGCCTGGGACTCGAAAGACCCTGCCTCAAAAGATGCCTCCCGGTGGCACATCAGAAATGTTGTGCGAACTGCAGCCGACACAGTTTTCAGACGTCACGGTGCTGCAGAGAGCGAAGAAAGTGGCCAGGTGTTCATCTTTCCCCGTTCGGACCATTACACTAACGGCAATGTCGTGCAATTGCTGGATTCTTCTGGCAATCTTGTGCAGCTCTCATACGACATGATTTTACCTCATGCACGTCGACTAGCGAGGCAGAAAGAGGTTGTGAGATGCAGCTTCACGTTCGGCGGCGCTTGTCGCGATACTTTCCAAGGCCTCAGTCCAAGGATAAGCGAGGAAGTTGATTTCGACATTGTCAATGATGCTCGAGATCGAGCACCCGAACTTGCGCGCAACGATGCCGAAATCGTGCGCACAATGGATGAAGTTCTGTCTGAACTGCCTTCTTTCGGATCATCCATCAATGTGTGCTTCCACATCAGCCACGGCATTCTTATTGACGCTATCCTAGACTACTGTCGCGTGCCTCTCGCTCTGCAGCATACTGTCAAAGATGTGCTCAGCAAGCTAGGATTTGCAAACTGCGACTGGGCCCAGACGAGATCCCAGCTTCGAGTGACTGGGCTGTCAGACACTACGCTAGACGATCTCAAGCTCTTCGACTGGCGCGAAAGCTCTGACAAGGCCTTTAAACGCTTGCGTACACTTTTCGATCGGGGAAAACCACAAGTAAGATCCAGAAGTGAAGAGGCTATCGGGCAGTTGCGACAAATTCTGAGCAATGTCGGCGTAGTTGGGATCAGTCGGAAGGTCTACATCGCACCTTTTGGTTGTTTTAACGCCAAGTTCTACGCAACTGGTGTCATGTTCCAGGCGATATTGGAGAAGAAAAAGCATCGTCAGGTTATCGCAGCTGGTGGGCGATATGACAGCCTGATTGAATCCTATCAAACTGGAAACGCGGCGGGAAGCGTCAGACAGGGTGCAGTCGGTGTCTGCATCGGCATAGACAATCTAGTATCCCACCTTTCAAAAGCGAGTACCTCCAGCTCCAAGAAAGCTTACCTCCGAGATGCAGGAATACATCCGCAGCTGCCAAAGCGGTGCGATGTGCTGGTTATGGCCAGCGGTGGTACAGACGAGCTCCGTGCCGCAGGATTCCGAATCGTGACCGGGCTATGGGACAGCAACATCAGCGCCGAGTTGTCCAACGAAGAAGGAACATTTCGGGACCAGGAATATACCTTTTTGGTTCATTTGAGACACGAGGCGTCAACATCAGTCCGCATTACGGCCACTGACAATGACAGCGAAGATACGGACATTACCATTCCCTCTCTTGTGCCTCACCTACAGCAAGAGCTGCGCGATCGAGCTAACACCAAGGTCAGGCAGCCACTGCTGCGAGCCCAGTCAAGCCAACACGATAGCCAGCATAACGTCCAAGTCTTGTACGCTCGTACTGGCAGCAAGAAGGGCAACAAGTACGGGATTGTCAACGACACTAAACGATTGTGGTCGGAGTACCTGGATGGGATCAAAGACGCTCCAGCTCTGGCTATTGAAACCCGCGATGATATGCTAGACGTGATTCAGTCAACACGGCTATCAGACCCAGAGAGCTGGAGGCGTGCAGGTCAGAATGTCCCTGTAGGTGATGGCGGCTATTTCCTTCAAGTGAAAGAGATGCTTGAATCTTGGCGCAAAGATTGGCAGACCGGTGAAGGTGTCCGCGAAGCTTGCATCTACAATTTTCGGAGCCAGCGCTGCATCTTTTATGATGTAGGCGCGTGAACGATTACAACATGATTGATGAGAAATGAACGATCTTTCTAGTTCTATGTGGCTGAGCAAGTTTCCGCCCTCGCTTCCCATTCGGAAGTGCTTTGCCGTACCTTCAAACACCGCTGGCGTGGCATAGTGTGACAAAAACCTGATGAGAAAGCGTAGCGTCCTTGATCCAGGGCGGTTTGACGATACTTACGGCTGCGTGAAATTTAACGATCAGAACGCTTCCCATTAGAGCAACGAAATGTCTTACTTCGACCTGTCTCATTTGGTCATACTTGACCTGAACATTAATTTCATAGCCCCTATACACCGCCAACTTGGCGGCCAATACGACGGTCGGGCGATGACGCTGTTAGGGTTAGGGTTAGGACGACGCATGCAACAACGGGCATTGAGCCTCGCAGCTCGCTAAACCACTTCCTTCGTTTGCCATCACGCCGTTTGATGTACAGTACATACCTGCACATGTTTTACGGAGCACATTTCGCTAAAAGGATCGCTCCTGATCTATTACCGATGAGCTAGCGCGGACATATACCCACTACCGGGCTGCGTCCGGCCAACAGTATCACGTTCACGAAAGCGTGGCAGGGTGGCCGCGTAACGGTAAGGTATGCTGGTGTGCATTCCTTTCTATAAACCTCACTTCTCTTTCCCAGTCCTACAAGATATCGTGCAAAATACCATGCTGTTCTCGGCCATTTCTTGTGTTGCGGCATTGGCAGTTCTCGCCGGCGCTGTCCCGACGCGTGAATTGGCAGTACGTGCCAACGCGAACGCCTACGCGCCGTCTTCTACTACTTGTCCGACCTCGACCTTGGTGCGTGAAGCCACAAGTGTGAACACCGATGAAGCTACGTATGTCGAGCAGCGAAAAGTCAAAGCAGATGCAGCGCTGGCCGCTTGGTTGGAGAAGCAGGGCTCGTTTTGTACGACTGAACTTCCTGTAGTAGGAATTGCGAGCTCGGGTGGTGGACTTCGGGCTCTGCTGGAGACTGCTGGCGTTGTGCAGGCTTTTGACAGTCGGGATGGCAACGAGACTGTTAGTGGTATTTACCAGGGATTGACTTATGAATCTGGATTGTCAGGTATGTCTCGTTTTGAGTACCCTCCTTATAGTTGCTGATGACTCAAATCAGGCGGATCTTGGTTCCTTTCTTCTCTGGCTGGCAACAACTGGCCTACTGTATCGTATCTCAAGGAAAATCTTTGGGACGCAGGCTTCGAAGCCAGTCTGCTTTTACCAGCCAACATCCTGTCCGAATCCGGACTCACAGAATATGGCGATATCATTACTGAAGTCAGAAGATTCTACATCGTCCATGAAAGCTACCATGCTGACCATGACAACACAGATCGAGGCCAAGAAAGAAGCAGGCTTTGATGTCACAGTCGTCGATCCATGGGGAAGGCTGTTGTCATACTCCCTCCTGCAAGGAACGGATGGCGGTGTGAGCGACCGCTTGTCAGATCTCGTAACGCTGTCCAACTTTACCTCCTACGAGGTGCCATTCCCCATCCTGACATCCGTCTCCGTGAACGCTTCAATTGCCCAGTGCACCCTGCCGACTACCGCAAGTCAGTACGAGTTCACTCCATACGAGTACGGAAGCTGGGACGCCGGTATCGCAGCCTTTGCCAACACCGTATACATGGGTACATCAATGTCAGCAGGCCTCCCTGTGGACTCGTCGAACTGTATCGCGGACTACGATAATCTAGGCTATATTTTAGGAACCAGTAGCGATGTCTGGGTTGAGTACTGCGTAGTCCCCGCAGCGTCCAACGATACTCTAGCTGGAATCCTGTCCGACATTATAACCGATGCTGAGAGCGATCTCGTGTACGAGGATCTTACGGCTATCTACCCCAACCCGTTCTACAATCTCACTACATCTCCCCTCGTTTCTTCAGCAGAAACTTTGAACCTCGTCGATGGTGGTATCTCTGGTCAAAACGTACCGATCTGGCCTTTCGTTCAGAACTACCGTACCGTTGACGTTTTGATCGCCAGCGACAACAGTGCTGATACGGACTACAACTGGCCCAACGGAACGGAGATTCGACAGACATATCTTAATGCTATTGCCGCGGGTCTCACGAGGATGCCTTACATCCCCACTGCCGATGTCTTCGTAGCTGAGGGCTTGAACAAGCGAGCTACTTTCTTTGGCTGCAATGAAACGGATACGATGTTCATCGTGTATCTGCCCAATACCGACTACGTCTTTGCATCCAATGTGAGCACTGACCAGCTCGCATACACGATCGAAGAGACGACAGCAATGATCGACAATGGAGTAGCGATTGCAACGCAAAATGAGACAGAGGGATGGCCATTCTGCTTAGCTTGTGGAATAATGAATAAGGGGGAAAATTTGCCTGAGGGATGTGATGAATGTTTTGCGGAGTACTGTTACTACCAGTAAATAAAAAAAGAAATATGAGTGAATAGACTGACAAAAACTACATAGCCCCAGCCAAGCACGCACCAGCACCGATTTCCATTCAAGCACGCAACATCACCGATTCCCACCCAAGCACGCAACAGCAGCGCCCAAACAGGCAATAACGACCTCCCCCGCTCCTTCTTCACCACCCAAGCTGCAAAGATAGGACGCTTTTTGTCTGCCAGGCAGAGACCGTACGTCATTGCCCCGGCCATGTACAATCATACCGCTAGACCAAGAAGCCTATTGTAATTGATGAATGCTGTAAAATTCTTTAATATAAGTATTGAAGAATGGTCGTGTTGGGGCTTAGGGAAGGCGCGTGAGCTCTCTCGGTGGTGTGGGTGTCTTTGAAGGTGCCAGAGACCTCCGTATTGGCAGAGTCGTCCGTCGAACAGGGGAGATGTTCGAATCTAAGTATTGTCCATCTCGGCGGTGTAGGTGTCTTTGAAGGTGCCAGAGACCTGCGTGTTGGCAGAGTCGTCCGTCGAACAGGGGAGATGTTCGAATCCAAGTATTGTCCATCTCGGCGGTGGAGGTGTCTTTGAAGGTGCCAGAGACCTCCGTATTGGCAGAGTCGTCCGTCGAACAGGGGAGATGTTCGAAACCAAATATTGTCCATCTCGGCGGTGGAGGTGTCTCTGAAGGTGCCAGAGACCTCCGAATTGGCAGAGTCGTCAGTCGAACAGGGGAGATGTTCGAAACCAAATATTGTCCATCTCGGCGGTGGAGGTGTCTCTGAAGGTGCCAGAGACCTCCGAATTGGCAGAGTCGTCAGTCGAACAGGGGAGATGTTCGAAACCAAGTATTGTCCATCTCCAATATAGGCTCTACCTCAGAATAGTCTCGATAGCCTGCTTGATGTTCTGAATGGCCATTGAGATCGGAGAGCCATCATCGAACAGGGGATGCTCGACACTAAGTATTCTCTCTATCTCCGATATAGGTTCTATTCCAGTATAGTCTCAAGAGCCTACTCGATGTTTGAAACGGTCGTTAGGATTGGAGAGCAATCGTTGGGCGGGGGAGATGTTCGAAACCAAGTATTCTCTTCATCTCCAATACAGACTCCATGTCAGATTAGTCCCGAGAGCCTACTCAATGTTCCAAACGGCCATCGGGATCGGAGAGCAATCATCGAACAGGGAGATGTTCGAAATTAAGTATTCTCTCCATCTCCAATGTAGATTCTACTCCAGAATAGTTTCAAGAGCCTACTCGATGTTCCACACGGCCATTAAGGTCGGAGAGCGATCGTCGAGCAGGGGAGACGTTCGAAACCAGTTATTCTCTAGCTCCAATATACGCTCTTTCTTGGAATAGTCTCGAAAGTCTGCTCGATGTTCTAAACGATCGTCAGGATAGGAGAGTAATCAGTCGAACAAGAACATTGGAGATCGAGCGTTCTACATCTCCAACATACGGCCCATCTCAGAATGATCTCGAGATCTGCTCGATGTTTAGACCGACCTTCGAAATATGAGAGTAGTTGATCGAACGAGGGAGATGAGGAATCGAGCTCATACATCTCCGACATACGCTCTATCTCAAAATGGTCTCGAGACCCGGCTCGATGTCCAAACCGATCGTCGAGATAGGAGAGCAGTTGGGTCAGCTTTGGGAGATATGCGACGTCGAGCAGTCTCAATCTCCAACTGTCTCTCTACATTAGAACAGTCTCGAGAGTCTGCTCGATCTTTAAAACCATTGTCGAGGTATGAGCGCAGTTGGTCCAACGAGGGAAGATGCTCAACGTCGAGAAATTCACATATCCAAAACATGCTCTGACTCAGAACAGCCCCAAGCGAATGCTCGATCTTAAAACAACCGTCGAGAGCCGGGAGTTATCAGTAAACAAAGCGTCGGCTGGAGATGCGAATTGCTCAATGTCGAATGTCTCTCTCGCTAGACCAACGACTTTAGAATAGGCCCGAGGGACTGCTCGATATCCGGCCCAGCTATCGGGCAAGGAGGGTGACAGTCAGAAGCGTCGCTGATCGCACGGTCGAGATGTTGGGAAACGAGTTGTTCATCTCAATCTCGATCTTCATCAGCCGCCCTTTTTCAGATTGGGCTCCAAAGACTGCTCGATGTTCAGAACGACCGTCGAAAGATCTTGTTGGTACGATTGCGGACGAGGGGAATGTTCGAGATCGAGTTGGCACTTTGCATCTCCATCAGAATGCTTATTCAGAATGGACGCAAGAGATCGCCCGATGTTTGGAGCGGCTGTTAAGGGAAGAGAGCAGAGACTTGCTTCATGGTAGCGTGGCTTATCGGACGGGTGAGGCATGCCGAACCGAGTTTGATATTCCCATCTCTACCAGATGCAGTGTGTCAAGAATAGGCCCGAGAAGTTTCTCATTTCCTGAAAGTAACCTTTGAAGAAGGAGAGCTGCGACCTGATTGTTGGCAATGTGGACGATCAAGCGGGGAGACATGCAGAATAAATTTTGCAATCTATTTCTCCCTCCCATTTTAGATGGTAGAATGGACCTAGAGGCCGCTTGGCACGTGAGACGGCCAACTATGTAGGAGAGCAATTCGATTGATTAGAATATTCGGAATTGGGTTTGCAACACCGGCACCTATTCCAGAATGTTGCAAGAGACTGCTCGACTTGTGGAGTGGCCGTCAAGTTGAGAGAGCGTCTTTTTCTAAAGGCAAGTCAGAATTGTCCTTGCAGGTCTAAGACATTGCTTCCTGTTCGTAGGACGGACTTGTCTAAGCACAGGATACAAGCCCCATCTAGGCATCAAGACTTGATGGACGAAACGGCTGATCATGCGGTTCAACCCCGTCAAGGCCTCGATGAGCGGGCTCAATACGACTGCCTCAACTTCGACGGCCTCTTGGGTTTCTTGTTTGGACAATCTCTGATCAAATGTCCCTTCAAGCCGCACATGTGACAGCTCATATTGGCGAGATTGTTCTTGCCAGCATTGGATATGCTACTCGGACGATTGAGATCAAGCTCCTTCGCCCGCCGCCTTTCCGCCATGCGCACGGCTTCCGCCTGTTCGGCTTTCTTCTGTTCTTTCCGCTCTTTGCGAATGCGCGCAGTCGCTTCCTTGCGACCTTGAGCTATGAGGCTGTCGACTCCCGAAAGATCCACTTCAGCATCATCGTCTGCGTCGGGATCGTCATCTTCGTCGTCCTGTGAGCTGGAATCGTCATCCTCCACCGGCTTCTTCTTCTCCGTTCTGCCAAACTTGCCAAAGCTGATTCGTCCGGGCATGCTCGGTCTGGGAGAGCTCTCTTCGTCGTCGTCGTCTGAGTCGGGCTCAGCTTTCCGGTCTGTGGCATCCAGCGCGGAGTAGCCCGCAGACACGATCCGCAGCGGGGACTCCACCGCGGGCTTCTGCGGTGTCTGCACACTCAAATACCACTTTGTCTCGCCCTTCATTTCGCCCTCCCGCGCCACTGCCTCTGCACGTTTCCGCTCCTGAGCAGCGACTGCCTGTTCAACCGCCTCGTTCTCGGAGCGCGGACTCGGCGCGGGCGAAGTGTTGAATGAGCCGCTGGACAGTCGCTGCTTCTTGGCCGCTGGCTCCATTGGCGATGCGGGAGGCGTCGACGCGGCGCTGCGCTGCATGAACTTCATGCCCGCAAGTCGCATGGACATCGACTTGGGCTGTTTCGCTGGAGCGGCCATGGTGAAGTGTGACAATGATGTTGCTGCGATTTCTGCGCGTGCTACTGTAAAAGTTGTTGAAGTTGTTGACGAAGGCTGACTGATCTCCCGGAGTCAAGTCCGCGAGCGTTTCACTCTTTCCTTTGACCTCACTCCATCCTTTTCTGCACCACTCGAAGTCTTCACATCTGATCTATCCGCCAGCCTGGTTGGATATTGTAACAGCGGTGCATTTCATCTCATAGTATCGCTATCGACCCTCAAGAGGCGACTTCCCTGCCCAAGCACATCTTTCAATGGCCAGTGTCGGATCCATACGCATAATGGACTGCCGGTGTGGGAACAGTTGATATACTGAGGCATTCCCGCTCGTCTTTGTCTTCCCTGTCCTCTTCCATACCAGTTTGGCATCTATCTCCCCCTCTGAGTCTGCTATGCTCTCGGCTCCTTCCTGAGGTGTCTTTCTAATATCTTTTTCTCATAACACACAACTACGCGGTTGCATCACTTTCCTGATATCATAACCACATATTGCAAGCCGTCTCAACAAATACGATACCCCCAATCACCATGTTTTGGAGGCTCCTGTCACATGCTGAAGTAACGGACCACTCACCTTCACGCAGCGACTTACACGTTCAGCACGCTTTGACACAAGCTTGCTCGCACTTGAGCACTGACCATCCTTGATTTACCTATAGTCTGAACGCTTCCACTCGGCATCTTCTCTCTTACATCCACTCCACAGTCATCACCCACTATCAACATTACCCGGTTCCAGCCAGATATCGCTCATCATCACGACCACACCACACCAAGGTTCAAGCATACTCACTAGGCTCGGCAACTCCAGATACATCTCCCGAGTGTCATTACGGACTGACATGGCGGCGACACAGCCTGCTAGTATCATGCCTCCTCAGTGCGTCCACTCCTGTTTCATGACATTACGATCATAATTCGGGAATGGGGATACTAATACGTCGTGAAATAGATGGACCATTCCTGGTGTTCACTCGTTCGAAAAGGCCTCCATCTACATCCTTGACGATTGCGACCCGAAGCCCCCGCCACCGGATCCAGGACTGCACAAGGATGATCCTCGAGCGGCGGGGCACAAGTCAAGCAGGCACGAGGATAATGTGTGGGCCATACGAGCTCGATTCGAAGGCTACACTACCGTTGCAGTCATTGGTGTACGCTTCGATCCCAACAGCAACGATTACGGCCGCGCCTCACTCTACGATTACTTTCAGAAGGAGCTCAAGTCAAAGTCGGAGAACGAACTGATCATCATCTACTATTACGGGGACGCCGGTATGAAGGGTAAAAGTTACAGCTGGTAAGGTTAACATTGATTTGTAGCTTGATAAAGACTGACAGCCCCCCAGGAAGTTCGATGGAGAGGCGCATGTCTTCTTCAACGCCTACAACATCTTCAAGCTCTTCGGAGAATCTCGCCATGCATGCATGTTCCTGCTCGACTGCGACATCCACAACAGCTTCGACAAAGAAGACAAGCTCCCGGAACCCAAAGGGCACGTATCGATCTTCGCACGTGGAGGACAGTTGTCCAAGCCGAACGGAGAACTCCTCCAGGATCCTGGTAGCTTCACTCAGTGCCTGGATTTGGCGTTGTGGGATTATGCGAGGTTCAGCAACATCAAGGGAGATTGCACGGTCTTGGGCCGAGTCGGACACAAGGGCAAGAAGGAGCTGCGAACCATTCCCCAACTGCTCAAAGGACTTACATGGAAGATCAATCGAATCGACACCATCTTCGAACACCACGTCGCTAGTCCCACCATGAACATTGTGGTTGATCCCAAGCACATCAGAGATAACCAAGAGCAGAGTACCACACTACCCTACGGCAAAATCAAGTTCTTCCTCCAATCTACCGTCAAAGGCAAGAAGAGCATGCCTCCACCTCCCGTACCCACCGCTAGTAGTGCCTCTTCGACGCCGTTGCTTTCGCCTCCAGACTCGACGCAATCTCTGGCACCGACCATCTCCACGATGGTACCTTCGGCACATGTCATTGTGGCCACGAAGCGGGATGCACGTGCCATGTCAGTAGACGACGAAGGATACAATTCCGACGCTTCTTCGGTCCTTGCACCCAAGAAGTCACAGAAACACCATTGACGAAGAACCTAACGAAAAAGACATCACTCAAACGGAACAACGAATCCTGGCGTGGAAAGTCCACCCCAGATCAGTCTCTAGCGACATGCGCTGCAGCACACTAGCTCAGCTCACACAGGACAACGATTGGACAGCGACTCACAAGTCTAAAATTTCTCCCTTTTACCGAATGCGGATCGATCAACTCCCGACTGTATACCAGCGGCGCGCTGGCTCAAGATTATTACGACCTCTCCAATGACTTTACAATACTCGGTCCGCACAGAGATGCTTGCTGCCCAGATCACGACCTTCCCGACTGCTCTGAGTGAGCAGAACATCCTGATTCGAGATGCATAGGCATGTTCCATCCATTTCCTTTATCTTAAGAAGCCAGTATATCTCAGCGACAAGGCGCTGGCTCAGCTCCATTACGATCCCTCGGACGAGATCTTCATGGCCAGCTGGTGCGGAGATGCTCGCTGAAAGTCATCACGATCTGACTCACTGCTGCCAACTATGTAGTAACACAAATTCGATCACAAGTATGATTTCTTGACGCTCCACTTACCATCTCAATAAGCACATTCTCCCGGGTAGCATGACTTTTCAGTGGTACTTACACCTTTTCAATACAATCACGATACTGAGCCCGCGCGGAGAATTTTTAGAATATCACCGCGGTCTCCCGAATCGCTTTCGACTTCGCAATTTCGAAAGAACGAAACAGCTTGTGACGTCTTTCTGTTAGCCCTAACTTCTGATTGAACACGATCTTGCTGGTAACGTGGATTTTCAATGATACTATCAGCTTCTCAGCATCGATCTGACCTCTCAGCGTCACAGAGATGCTTCTCAGCTGTCACATCAACCTTCGGAAGAGTATGTCATCGGGCAAGCTCAAAATACGCAAGACGTCTGGATATTTCTGTCTGCTAATATCTGCGTCTTTGGAAGACGATTTCGCCAATGCCACTCTGCTTTCAGGTGGTAGCTCACCCTTTCCGAGTCGATGGTAGCTATACATTGTAATGGAGATGCCTCTCGGATGCCACATCGGCAGCCGAAGCATACGTCGCTCAGGCCCTCCCGAATGGGCGAGACGGCTTGTTATGTCTTTCTCTTAACTTTGAAATCTATTCGAAGAAGTTCTCGCAGAGAGCGCGACCTTACGATCTTTCATTTCACTTCTCGATCTCATTACTGATTTGAGACCTTCAGGATATGCTGTCTAGGTGCTCCCGGGATCTCAAAGGCACATCTTGTTGAACGGATCTATATTTCCACACCAGATTGACGGAAAACCAGGACTGTCGATATGGAAATTTTCCAATTGCATTGCCCTGCTCAAGACTCAAATGATCATCCTGAGTACGCTCTCTCGACGGAGACGACGTCTTTTGAAGCGCTGACAGCCTTTGGCTTGGCACGGTCGTCTGTCAAATGGCAGAGATGTCCCAAAAAGAAACAGACTGCGAGCATTGTAAGTCTCCATGTCATTTATACGTGCGTTAAAAGCATCCTGATTTTGTTTTATGCAGTTTTGATATAATATATATAGATATGTGTATGTATGGTCGAGGACTGAGGGTTTCCAGGCATGAAGCTGCGGGCATCTTCAAGGCCAGTCATTCACTTTGGGATCCGTGCGCTCGACTAGCGCGGTATCTTGGCATGCAGTGCGAATAGATCAGCTATGGTTTGCGACCATGAAGATTGCTTGGGACATGCACGGAAGGTAACGCTTCAAATTATTTTCATTTGCATGTTCATCGTGCTAAACTATCGCCCATTAATCGAAACATCTCACCGTGAAGGACCAATCGAAAATGATCTCCTCAGCTGATCAAGATCCATACAAGTCTCTGAACCTGGACTTTGCTTCTTGACGAGCCTTCTCTGACGCATGGCGCTGGTCGCCCGCTGAGAGCGAGCCCCCAGGACCAGACACCTTGCCATTATTCTGGCCACTTCAAAAAATGTATCCATCAGGCGCCGCTCCTCTGCCCTGTGCGTCGATATAACAGCCCTTCAGGTGTTCCACGTCAAAGGTCTTTCTCTGTTCTCCGCCGTGTAGAGGGTAGCTGCCCTGCTGTCGACTGCCACTCGGCTGTCTCTGCTGCTCACTAGCGTAGCGACGGGAAAGGCCTGGGTGTCCAGAGCCGTAGTTCTCTCTACCATGACCGCCGCCTGCATTTGTCTCGTGGCGTGGCTCAGGGGTGTTGAAGTGAAGGCTTGTGATCTGATAGGCACGAGAAGATGGTTGTCTCCTAGTCTCGCCCAGTTCACTCATGGGACGGCTGTATCCTTGTGTGTTTTGGAGATGTTCTGGGCTATAGGCCGGCTGAGTTGGACCTTGTGCGTAGCCACCGCGAGACGCCGTTCCCATGCGGTAGGCTGGTTGAGTGGGCTGATAGCCGTAGGAGGGCTGATAGTAATTAGCCGGATTCTGTTGAGACCCTTGGCGGCTCGAGTGGCTGTTGGACCAGGAGTTTGGGTAGGCCATCTTGATTGGATCGGGTGTGGTGAAGTTGTTGATATCTAGGTGGATCGACAGATGTATGCGGAGAGTCTCAATAGGCTGTTGTGTTTGATAAGGACTCGTTATTTGGTGGAAGGTATGAGAACGCAAGAAGTAGGAGGTGGTCAGAAGTTAGGAGTGTATATCCGCGGTCCGGTGGACCGTGCGGTCCACTGACCATCTGCTGATGTCCTAAAGAGTTAATCAGAAGGATGAACAAGGCATATGACTTGGTACAATCTGCTTTAGTGAAGTCAGTTGGGTGATCATCCTCAAATGATGGGCACAAAAATAGTGGGTACGCGCTAGCGCAACGCACGGACCTCCAAGTGAATGAGACAATGCCAATATATGCAAAACGAAATGCGTGCATCGAGAGTAGAAGAGCAAAAAGATTGGAGCTTGAAGGAATTGAACCCTCGACCTTCCTGCAATCCTGCATTTAACATAAATCGTACTAAGACCGACAAACCACCGTGGGGGGTTGGTAGCGGGGTGTAGCGTTGAAATATGGTAAATATACTGGCTGAATGGACCAGTATGAATGTGACACAGTGCAAGACGTCTTACCACTAGACCAAAGCCCCCGAAAAGCTGTGTTTTATTGATGAAATGCTAAGATTTCGAATAATATATAACACTTACTCGCTAGCACGTGGCAATTCTTTTACATCAGGGACTGCTAGTAAGTGTCACAAGGTGTTATCTGCTGCGTTAGGACCCCCATGAAGATCACTTTCATGGATAAACGTATTCATGGCTCATCATGCCCCTGCATGTCACAAGCAGAGCTATCAAGATGAGAATTATTCACGCAAGTTGCTTATCGCCGATCGGATCTGCTCTCTCCGCTATGTCACGAGCGACTCCGCTAATGCAAAGGCTATTAGTAGCAGAAAAAGCGACGATGGTCGAGAGAGAGCACCGTTGAGATGGTCCACGGATTAACGTATCCATGGCTCATCGTGCCCCTGCAAGTCACAAGCAAAGCTGTCAGGATGAAAATTATTCACAGCAGTTACTTATCGGATCTGCTCTCTCCGCTATGTAACGAGCGACTCCGCTAATGCAAAGGCTCTTAGTGGCAGAAAGCGCGACGATAGTCGAGAGAGAGCACCGTTGGAATTTCTCTCCGCTATGTAACGAGCGACTCTGCTAATGCAAAGGCTCTTAGTGGTTGAAAAAGCGACGATGGTCGAGAGAGATCACCGTTGGGATGGCTGACACGAGTCTGATGACAAAGTCTCCGATTGAATCATTCTCATCTTGACAGCCATGGTCACAAGTCACCTGTCTTTTATAGCAAACGTTCAGATACGTACATGAACTTTGTAATCTTCCGAAGCCTCAAATTACACAGCCAAACAATGGCAAATGTAAGAGACATTGCTTTCGCCTCCGGCGGCGAACCCTCTCCCGACCATCCTTTCACATTCTGCTACCGCCTCAATACCGGCGAGACATGGCTGTCCCGCGGTATCTCCAGCACCAGAGGCCTGGAAAGCAACATCACCGAAGACTTCGATGCGACTTGTACCTTGCCGACCCGCACGATTCTACGAACAGATGACGGCTCAGGGGCTGAGATCTCCATACCCGACATACTCCAGCTTGTTGACAAGGAGACCGTACTTGGGAAGGGGAGGCTGGCAAGCTTGTATTTCGTTGTATATCCTACGAATCCAATACCCGAGACGTCAGAAACATCGGAGCGTGTTGAGGAGACGAGATCAGCGGAGAGAAAATCTGGTTGCTGTGCCTTGCAGTGATGAAGACGACTGTTTTCCTCGAGACAGCTTCTTTCTCTGGAACCATCAGGTGTCTTTGGACCGGCATGGTCGCTTATCACATAGCTGGAAGATCATACTGATCGGGTAAAATCGTTGAATAATTGTTATCCTGACAGTGACTAAGACGACATTTCTCTCGAGACAGCTTCTGCTTTTGAAACGATCAAGTGTCCTTGGACTAGCCTAGTCGTACTTCACATAGCTGGGAGATCGGATTTGTCGATCAACATCTCAGATATATCTTCATCTGGAGGGAGGCTCGAACAGTCGTTGCCTTTGCCCGACTAGACCTCTTACTCGCAGTCCCTGCCAGCATAGGTATGCAGTGGAGTAACGACAAGCTGGATCTGGCTTTGGCTTCTCAACTGTTGTCTCCATGTGACCAGCAGAAGCCATATCTATAGACAGTGCCATTCTACGTGGCATACCAGCATTCCTTCCTTCCTTCTGCTTTGGATGATGGTCCCGCGATACGATCATGGTCCCGTGAGAAAATCCTGCGCTAGTGCTCTTGTCTATATAACAATTCTTGCTGTCACAACTTTTCTCTTCTGCGAAACACCCATGTGAATCCAAACTTCACCATATTGGCTGGCCCTCATCAGTCCGGGACTTGATGTCCTGGCATGGAGAGGGTTTTGCATATCTTTCACGAATGGCTCGAATCGCTGTTGTCGTTGCCAGTTGGAAGTCAGAAGGCCTTCGGGGGTTCATGTTGTATCTCGGATGTTTCTCTTGTTGCACCAAAGAAGTGTTTCTCTTCTCGCTGTGTCGACAGTCAGTACTGGGCCGCAAACCTCTTCTTAAGCATTCGCCTATCTTCTTACGTTGTTGCCATTCCGCCATCAGTGCTGCACTCCCCGAAACTCCATATGTCCTCCGTGTCGACTCCTTCAGGGAGGCCGCAACGGTGGGCTCCACCGCGAAGACACGATTGCCGGCGGCTTGACAATGAGAATATGAGTTTGTAATGCCATCCCAAGAACGAGTGCCGTAAACCGAAGCACAGGAGATATCACAGTCTCAGAACCAAGTCTTCCCGCTTGCGTGATGTATGCTCTCGGTTACATAGACGACAGCCAAGGCGATGACCATGTCTCTGATCGCTCGAGATCAAAGCGCGCTCGAGAGAGAGAGAGAGAGAGAGAGAATACATCCCAAAGAGGCGTTTCTCTTCTCGCTGTGGTGACAGTTGGTATTAGGTCGCGAATCTCATCTCAAGCATTCCGCTCATCTTCCCCTATTCAATGCACCCACCGCGGGTGCGCACCTAAACCATCCCGATATTGATAGCCGTGTCCTGAAATGCCAGTGACTTGACGACGCCCATATGCAGATATGGGCACGTCGAAGGTGGACCCATGCTAGCGCAGCGCACGGACCCTCAAGTGAATGAAATTTGAGTTGCCGTCTGCCCGTCAACGCCACATATGGATGTGTATATATATAAACTTATTTGCCAGTATATCATAATCAAAATGGGCTGTTGGTCTAGTGGTTATGACGTCTGCCAGTCTGGTTCATCGGAGAAGCTGGCACGCAGGGAAGGTGCACTCCTCAATCCGAATTTCACCATCATGTGCTATGCTGCATAGCTGGCGGAAGGTCACAGGTTCAATCCCTGTGCAGTCCATGATTCTTTTTGCCATTTCAGGCAAAATGCTGCTTTTGGGTGAAGCCCATGGTAATCAATTTTGGACTTCGAGTACTTTGTCGTTTGGGCATCTCTGTTTTTTGGCCTGCGACCGTGCCAGTCCAAAGGCTTCCAGTGCCATGAAAGGCATCGCCTCCATCGAGATGGCGTACTCGAGACGATCGAGATAACTTTGAGAAAGGAAGTACTTATTCGAAAATCCTCACATCGACACCCCCGGCTTGGACCAATATAGCCGAGTGACGAGAGTCTGGAATTACGACGCATGATACTTAGCTTACCTACTGTTTCCATATAGTTGACAGACATTGTATCAATGGGATGCAGTGATCAGTGTGAGACACCAGGTTGTGTATCCTCTCTTGGGAACAGAGGAGAATGCGCCATCGGGATGGCTCCAGCTTAGCAGGGATAGCGACCATTCCAGTCGAGAGAACAAATATGCTAACATCCCAACTGTTGAGAGGGTCTCTTTCCAATGAGTGAGTAGGCTGTCCCGACTGAATTCCCAGTGGTGATTGTCAAATGCCTTGAAGTTGAAATCCTCGGGAAGTCTAGCCGACGGCTTCCTCGGGCCAGCCCGACCGCGGGCCGATCATCGCCAAGCGCTGTTGCCATTCATGCAACGACTCCAGCTCACAGTAGAGGGCATAACACCATCTATTCTCCGGATATTCCATCTCCAAAGCTGATGGAACCCAAGCCAACTATGCCAACTACAACATTGTCGAGCTTCAAGAATATTGAAAGCTCGTGGCGGTGGCAACTCATGCCTGAACTTCTGACCAGCTCGCTGGCTTGAGAGGTCTTGGAGCCATTCCCCCGGCGCCATGTCTCTGTCGAGACTGTTCAAGGCGTCGACACAGCTGACTCTCAGATCACTTTGGCGTAGAGCTTGAAGGCATGTGAGTTTGTTATCATATCACATCTTCTTCAAGGACCTTTTGCTGACCTTTGCTCAAACAGGACACCACCAGCAGGAGCTGCATGCCTGTCTATGGCAGACAGTGGAATCAGGCATGTCTGCTTGTTGGCTGCAACCACATTCGCACATTTCTTTGCCAGCTCCTCTCCTCATCTCTGCCTGTCAAAATGTCACTCTCAACCTCATTATTCACCGATTCCCTTCCCCGTTTGCAGCCTATTCTGCAGACCTTGGCTCTGATTTTACACTGACCACAACAGCACGACGCACCACGGAGTATACCAGCATCTATCACTGCTATGCGCTACTGCTCTACGCCTCATTGATCGACTGCCAGATATCTTCCGCTCTACACAGCACCTCCAGCATCCAGCCTGCGGAGCCACACAGCTCTCGAAGCGCACGGACGCCTACAAGGCAGTTGTTGTTTCCCACTAAGCCGATCCGAGACAGGACGGGCCCGCTTTGGCCTCTGCCTGCCGAACACGCGAACTTCCTCCCAGCACAACATCACGACTCGACAATCTCGGAATTTCGCGCAAATCCATCAACATCGCCGTCTCACCACGAAACCACACCACCCGATTCCCACGAACCACATCCACCAATCTCCACCACCCATTCCACATCTATCCACAATGGCTGGAGGCAAGGGTACGCTTTGCGCGCGACGAGAAGAGTGATTATCGCGGGCGCATTCTGACATTATATCTGTGTCGCAGGCAAGACTGGAGGCAAGACTGGCGGCAAGGCTGGCGACAGCGCCGGTAAGAGCCAGAAATCTCACTCGGCGAAGGCTGGTCTGCAGGTACGATTATCTTCCATCATCCTCATCCACAGGCAGCAAACTTGGTCGATTTGCGCGCGTCGCAAACCACATTCCACCCCACCACGCGCCCTCCGCTCCACCCCCTCCCACGTATAAGAACACTACGCGTCTTCACCGCCCTTCAACGCGCCTCAACCGACCCCATCAAACAACTACAGCTTACTGACTCATCCGACTAGTTCCCCTGCGGTCGTGTCAAGCGATTTCTCAAGTCCCAAACCCAGAACAAGATGCGTGTCGGAGCCAAAGCCGCCGTCTATGTCACCGCCGTCCTCGAATACCTTACCGCCGAAGTCCTGGAGCTTGCCGGAAACGCCGCCAAAGATTTGAAGGTCAAGCGTATCACGCCCCGCCACCTGCAGCTCGCGATTCGCGGTGACGAGGAGCTGGACACCCTTATCAAGGCGACAATTGCGTTTGGAGGTGTTCTTCCACACATCAACCGCGCGCTGTTGTTGAAGGTTGAGCAGAAGAAGGGCAAGAAGATTGATGCTTAGATGTGATGAGATACCCAAGAGATGGAGGTCTGCGAAGATGGGATGACTGGAGCAGCGAGTCGCTGGATATGCACGAAGAGGAGAGATTGCGACTGGGATTGCACGGCCAGCTGAGGGGAATTGAATGAACGGGACGGTCTGGCGTTTTGTCTTTTGGTGTGTTTACCGTTCTGTATGGCTTTTATCAACAGAAATAACGGCGTCGCAGGAGGATGGTGGGTTGTTGGTGGGAGTTTCTGTTCAACTTGCTGTAGAGTAGTATTAAGCAAAATCCAAACCGAAATGTCTGATATTGCTTTCCCATTTTGAGAGCATATCTCATTCTCTTCATGCCTGCTCGACAAGCTTATTGCCCCAACTTCCCAGCCACTTCCACCCCGCTACAACCTTTTCCAACTCCTCCAACGCCTGATCCACATCACCACCAACCTCTTTCCTGCCTTGTACCTCCACGAAAAACACATAATGCCACGCCGCTTCCCTACTAGGTCTACTCAAAATGCTCGTCAAATTAACACCATGCTTCGCAAAGACGCCCAAAGACTCCGCCAGAGCTCCAGCCTGCTTCCCTTGCTTCAACTTGAAGCTCACTAATGTCTTGAACTCCTTGGGCGGAACATGAGGCGTAGGAAAGGAAGGTGGTGCATCTCTTCTCCGAAGGACGAAGAAACGGGTCGTGTTTCCTTTGACGTCTTCGATTCCTTCTGCTAGTACTGGGATGTTGTTCAAAGTAGCTGCAATTGAAGATGAGATTGCTGCTGCTGTTGTTGTTTGATCTTGAGCAACTAGCTCAGCGGCTCGGGAGGTGGAGGAGACATCTTGTCTTTCTATTCCTGGAAAGTGCGTGGTAAGGAAGGTGTTGCATTGAGTCCAAGCTTGTGGGTGGGAATACAATTTCTTGATATGGCCGAATGATGATGTTGGTGGTAGAGAAGACGGGACTGATGTGGCTGAAGGGTCGATTCCTGGTGGAGATGGGGAGTGGTGTCCGACTAAACAGTGTCGAACTGGGAGGTATATTTCTTCTTCGACGAGGATGTCGGGATATTTTGCTTCTGTGTCTGCGAAGAGATCTAGAGTAAAACCGACGGGGCCGTTGGAGGAGTTTTCGAAAGGTACGACGCCGTGAGGTGTGGTTCTTGTTTGTACGGATTGGAAGACTTCTTCTATGGAGGTTTTGCCGATGAGAGTGTATGTGAATTCTGGGAATTGGGAGAGAGCTGCCTTTGATGTATTAGCGAGAAACCCGGAAAAAGAGAAGTTTTGTCTTCTTCAAGGCTCTCGAATCTGGTTTTGACCTACTTGATGAGTGTAGGAAGCATTTGGTCCTAGAAAAGCCACCGTTGGTTTTTCTACTTCGTTTTCAGCCATGACGACTGCTGCGTAATTGGCCCGTGATCTTGACGTTCAGACTACGCGATTCTTTGTCTATTATTGCATTTGAGGAACGCTTGAGATGAGAGATACGATCTGAAGATGTTGTTGTAATTCTGTGGATGAAAGTCTCCGAACCCGGAGCTCCCGGGAGTTGAAGCCAGTGAGCCCTCGGTGTCGGCAAGCAAAGATCTGCACCGACTTCACGCCATCGTCTTCACAACAACGACATGCGATGTGTACAGCGTCTCGACGCATCGGAGGAGACTATGACGCCCAAAGGCCTGCAGCCTAGCAGAGTATGCAGCCAATCCCACGGAGAGGACAGGCGAAGGCTGCAGCTCCGCCTTTTGGGCGATTTTATTCCGATGCATTCAAATGCTGTATGAAGCGATCAGTCTGTAAAGGAACACTATTTGCATACGACTACAGCTAAAGAGTGTATAGTAACTACAAACAACGAGCGACTTGCAAGCCTTGAATATTCCCTCGCTCGTATCATCGGAACGCTCTCTCGATGGAGACGATGTCTTTTAGGGCACTAGAAGCCTTGCCTCGTGGTACGGCCGTCGGCAAAATGGCAGAGATGGCCAAACAACAGCGTGCTGGAATTGGAAGTCCCCAAACCGACCACTCTGTTCAAAACAGTATCGTGGATCTAGCCACATCCTCCGGATGTTCCACAAGCGGCGCCTGCGGCGGAAACGTTTACGGGCGCATCGGGATCATCCACCCATGCCTGGAGGTGGTCAAGAGCCTCCGTGAATTTGCCGCCATCGCACCATGATCCTCTGTTGTCAATGACATACCGCAATTTGTCCAGGACAGGCAGAACAATTTTCAACGCGCCAACCGGGCAAATTGGTCCCTGGTTCACTTCAGCATCCACCCAAGCCTGGAGTGATTTGCGAGCGGCCTTGAACTTCTTCTTGTCGTTCCACTGGAAGAGAGGTATCGAAGTCAGCATGTATCTCCAACATTGAGAGGGGCTTGGAAGTCAAGGTACACTTGGTACCTGCCATGTTTCGATTAACTTACACCGATGTTGTTTTGAATCCAATCCAACTGGCCAATCATGGGCTGGATGAAAAAGTTTCTGGCACCACCCTTACAGAGCGCCTTGTACGTTCCATCCCCTCCAGTAAATTCGCCCACCCAGGACACGAGAACGTCACGAGCCGCAACAATTCCCGCATCATTGGACCATTCCTTGCCGTCCTCCATGACCCTTTTGTGGTTGAGAATGGTGTTCAAGTTCTCGATGATGGGCTCAAAGATTCTGCGAACACCGTTCTTGCAACCTTCATACCAGAATTTTTCTCCCAGATAATCTTTCTGCCATGTCCGAGTCATGCTCTGCTCTGGCGGCGGCTTCTTAATCGGCTTATTTGGGTCCACTGTTGTATTGCTCTGCTCTGGCGGCGGCTTCTTGACTGGACTGTCCGGGGCCAGTCCTGGTGGCTTCTTGTAGGGGTAGGGCTTGCGTGGAGGCTTGCTTGGTGGTTTTGGGGTAGGGGAAGGGGGTGGGGAAGGAGAAGGAGAATCCGGCTTAGGGGTAGGGGGAGAAGGAGGAGTAGGAGGAGGACTGGATGCCTTGATCTTGGTAACTTTGGTCGCCTTGGTGACCTTGGCCGCCTTGGCCGCCTTCGCTGCTTTGGCTCCTCTGGTACGAGTGCTGACTCCCATGATGTCTGGTGGTCGAAAGGGGTTTTGCAAGATGTGGAGGAGAAAAGAGATTCCGCCGAAGTGTGTCGGGCTAGGTATAGCTTTGAACCCTCCTTTGTGATATGTCGCCGGATGTAGACAAGTCGCAAATGGCCGCATTAGGAAACTCTGCCATGCTGAATGCGGATCAGAATCGTGGTTTCGTGTCAGATAAAGAAAGAGGTGTCAAGACCGTGTTTCTTTGTACTTCCCAGAGAACCGATCTTCAGCCTCGCTGTCTTTTGTGCCCCGTGCCTCGTGCCTCGCTTCGCATTTCCATAGTTGTTAAGATGTGAATTATTCAGTCAGGGAACTTGCTATTGAGCTTGTGCAGAACAACTTAAGAATGCTTTCTCGAGACGATCGTTGCTTTTGGAACCATCAAAAGTCTTTGCGTTACCAGAGTCGCTCGTTACACAGTAGAGAGACGAAGTCAAAATCTGCGAATAATTCCCATCTTGACATCTCTGCGCATTTCCAAACATAATGACCGACCCTCGATATGACAGACAGATAGGGAGAGTTTCTCACTGCTGATCCGATGTTTTTTAGCATTGAAGAAGACAAGCAAGACATTCGAGAAAAGGAGTCTGCCCTTGAATTTCTATTGTATGTAGCTTACCCCTTTTCAGACGAAATCGTAGTAAGCATTCTCTATAAACAAAAATGGTCATTCACCTCTCTCTACCCGAAAAGACCCAACGCATTATCTGTACAGACGTATGGACTGGCAAAAAGAAATAGACTGTAGAGGATTGGCAAAAAGATATAGGCTGTGAAGGATTTGAACCTTCGACCTTCCTATCTTCGCAATGGTTGCATCGAATTTCGTACGTTTCCGTACGAGGCAACCATTGCGACTGGACAGGATATCATAACCGCTAGACCAACAGCCCTAGTTTGTTGATGGAATGCTCAAGATTTGGAATAATATATAACACTTACTTACTTTTAGCGCTCTTAGCGCGGCGTTGCACAATGCTTGAGCAGAACGACCACTTGCCCTCTGATCCGACTCGCAACACAATCTTCTGCATTTGTGACTCCTTCTTACCCCTTTCTGTTCGGGCCAAGAAGCATGTAGAGGAAACGGTACTACCCCTGACCAGAGCTGTTGATATGAGGATTCTTCACTGAAATCAGCCAGTTATTCAGGCCTCTCCACTATGTAATAAGCGACAATGCTAGTCCAAAGGCCTCTAGTACCTCCAAAGCGGTCGTCTCAATCGAGACATGGTTCCTAAGGATGTTTTCCGATTTCGACGAGGAGAATTTCCCTTGGATAATTCTCATATCGACAGCTTTGCCCCTGACTCTATCACGCTGCATGACAGACTCTTTTCGACCAACCAATTATCTTGTCACTGTGTGCATATAGGGGCATAGCAACCCAGTCTGCCTATGTCGCATTCACCCCGGGTATTTCAACTCTCCTTATAAAACCCACAACGAACATGGATTTCTGTCTTCACATCAACCAGTCACAACCCTTACCAACATCAGATTACACATAGCTCAATCCGCACTATAGCATCTTCACGCAAGAATGTCTATGCAAGAATAGAGCTGCAGGAGGTATAGTCGCCGCCCATCTCTCGCCCATATCGACACGAAACACTGCCAAGCTGACCTCCTCTCGACGGCGAATTATATGCCAATGCGCGGAGAGGCTGCAAAAAGCACTATAAGAACCCTTTTTCTTCCCAAAACGAACTTTCTTTTCTCGCGACACTCATGTTGCTAACGTGGTACGCTCGGCGGCGGCGGTCCCGCCGGCGAGGTCACACCACGATTGCTGCTGCTTGCTCTACTACCCCTGACTTCATCACGCTGCATGACAGACTCTTTTCGACGAACCATCTTGGCACTGTAGGCTAAGGCTGCTGGGGAAGGGGAAGAGGAGGATGGGAATACGAGGAGGAGATCGAGAGACGAGACAGAGGTTGATTGAGAGGGTGATACGGAGGTCAGGGACAGTGAGGTTTGGAGATCCTGCTGACATTGAAGGTGGGGATGTTTGAGGAGTTGATAGCAAGCATGCATACATAAGGATCTTGATTTCTGTTGTCCAGCAAAGCGATGGGGAATGATGTTTGCCAGTCGGAGAATGAATGTCTTCGTGTGTGTTGATTCCTGCTGCTTGCATCCTCTTCACAGGGCGCATTCGAAGCGGGAATGGTGTAGTCCTGGAGAAAGGCGTCGGTTCTGCTCTGATTTCTTCATCTGAGGTTGCAAACAAGACTTGAGCCCAGCCAAGGGAAACACGGCGCCTCTAAAGGGAAGTGACATCGCTTTCCACCTTCCTATGAACAAGGCACTTGCATGCCAATGCTATACACCTCGCACCCATATGCATCGCTACTGAACAAAGTATACATTCCCAACCCCCCCTCAAGGTCCCAACCCCACCAACTCCTTCGGCACAAAATTAAACGCCGTACTAACAGTTCCCAAAATCGAGCTCACAACAATCAGAGTCCAATCCAGCGCCTTTTGCTTCTTGCTCAGCTCCTTTCCAAAAAGTTTGAGATGGAAAGCACAAGGCAGAATCAAACATATCGTGAAGCACGCTACCTGTAACACATATCAGTCAGCATCTATACAGCCTTCACGACAATTGGTAACACTCACCGCCCCCAGCAAACTCATAATAGTATCAAACTCCGGCACCAAAATCGCCAACACAACAAAAACAACCACACAAACAACCCTCACCGTAATCTTAAGTATCCCCCTCGTCAACCCACTCAACCCATGCACGGCACTCCCATCCCCCAGCGCCCTAGCATCCAACCCCATAAACAGCTCCAGCGTACTAACAATCGGCCTGGCATTGAGCGGGACCTTCGTAAGAGGAATAATAGCCACACAAACCACAATAAACACACTCAACCAAGGCGGATACCCCTCAGTCAAAAGGATATTCCGCGTCACCTCATCTTTGACGCCGTCGCCGAACATCAGCAATCCCACCACAGCCATCATGAGATCCAGGGTGAAGACGAAGGAGTAAGTAATATTGACGCCCCGGCGATACTTGTAGGGATGACGCATGTCGCGGTAGATATTGGGGAAAACGGAGTGGCCTCCCCAGGGAGACATTAGAATCCCGAAAGATATAGGCAGAGTTCCCCAGTTTTCAGGCCAGAGATGCGTAGCGGCTGGTTGGCGGAGAGAGCCAGGGGAGTGGGGTTTTATGAGGCCGTCGATTATTACTGCCAAAACGATCCCGAAGCAAGCTAGAATCCCGAGGATGCTTGTGAAAGATAGCAGTCGTAGCGGGACGAAGCTGAGTGGGATGAGAATAATCCCGCATACGATTTTCCACTCATTGAGACCCCAGCCTGGGATCAAAGCATCTAGGGAATCGGCGAAGAGGACTACGAGGGCTATGCATGCCGCTAGGAGTTCCAGGGAGAAGAGGATTGAAGTAACGATTCGTGCGGAGTGGCCGAAAGAGACATAAGCCAAATCTGCGAAGGTTATGAGACTGTTATCCACGTCTGCGCATTTTGCGAGGATTTTGGCGGTGTAGCAGGTACTCGCACCTGCGAAAGCGAAGAATATCAATCCCGGGACCCAACCGCTGTATTTCAAGGCCAGGGGAAGGGCGAGGAGACCGACGCCGATGAGGACGTTGACGCTGTTGAAGATTGTTTGGGGGAGCGTGGACTGGCCGATCACAACATTGACGACTTTGCCGTCGTCTTCTTCTACTCTTTTGACGATCAGAGGTTCGCGTTCTTTGTCCGGGGCCGTGGTGCCTTTGATTTGTTGCTGGCGGAATAAGCGGCCGGCGTGGCGCATCGAGGATTCGTTGACGCGGGAGGAGAGAGAGCCCCAGGTACTGCCATAACTCCCTCCAAACGGACTCGCCAGACTGGGTTCAATCAAGAAAATGGAGTCATCGGCGGGAGTT
This sequence comes from Ramularia endophylla, assembly GCA_002116395.1. Lineage (NCBI taxonomy): Eukaryota > Fungi > Ascomycota > Dothideomycetes > Mycosphaerellales > Mycosphaerellaceae > Ramularia > Ramularia endophylla. The sequence goes on along the minus strand of KZ109978.1, from coordinate 11,602 downwards.
CTCGAGTTGATCTTCTGCAGCAAAGGCTCCTCTTCCGTCCCGCTCGCAGCATTCATTCTCGGCATGGGCGTGACATCGTCGTCGTATTCCTCAGCGTCTTCCTCGACATCGACCGCTTCATCCGACATTGTGCGATTCCGCGCATTCAACTGCTGTCGAAGCAGACTTCTCCCGCCTCCACTCGTCGGTGTCTGCTCTTGTTCCCCTCCAACACCGCCCTCTTCCTCATCTCCCTCTTCCTCATCGCTCGCATACCGGAAACTGGGTCTCACGGGCGTGACCTCGTGAAAACCCACGGCTCTCTGCCACGATCTGGCGAAATTGTCCAAGCTGTTGACGCCGCCTGCTTGTCGGAGTGTGTTGATCGCGAGCGAAACACTCGATCTGCGATGTCGTAGTTCCTGCTGTCCATTTGCTCCAAAGCTCCCCTGGTGCGTGTATGCCGAGTTGTGTTCTTGCGAAGGACGATGTTGTTCCGTCGATTCGTCGAATTGGATCGCGCGAGATTGCTCGGACGTGTTGGAGTCGGCGCGCCCGCGTTCGTATTGCGACCAGCTGGCGGGCAGCTGTTGGCGGGATGTCGATGGCATGTCGAAGTACCTTACAGTAGATAAATCTCGAGGTTCAGAAACCTGCCCTGCGTATCAAATGCCGTTCAATTTCTACCTTCAATTGTACGTCCATGCAGGAATCTTCAATGCGGGCAAGCGAGGGAAAACGGCAGGCGACATGCACAGCTCCCAAACAGTTGGGAAAAGTCAAGGTGGAGACGGCGGTGATTGCGTCTCAGAGGGGAAAGAATGGGAATGATGAAGAGGCGTGTTGAGAGGAGGCGTCTCTTATCTCGCACCTAGTCCATCGTTGACAGCGATCCGCGGTCGAGCAAATTCCCTCCTCATCACAACGTTGCTCTTTGGAGCTGTGATGAAAGTGCTCATATGACCCGACCAGCGGTGAGCTAGTTTGATCGATAATCCCGCTTTTGTTTGATGCAAAGACAGCTCTTGAACGGACAAGCTCATCAAGAGTTGCTTCACACCACGCGTGACCAACTCTCTCATGTAAATCTTGCTTTAAACTTCACATCTTGGTGGGGACTTTGAGACTTTGGGAACTGTGGAGTAATCCCGGGATGCCGCCTTCCCTTCGCATCGTCGTATTGGTCAATTACATCTCCCGCTTCAACTTTACCTCTACGCTCTAGCGTGTATGGGTCGATTATCTCGACTCCTCAATCAACATCACTTCATCTGCTGAAATCTCCCTCTCTCTCACACAAGTTTCGAACGACCCTGCCAATCCAAGGGACATCAGACGTTTCAACCCCTTCTTCGCCAGAGAGATGCAACCCCAGGCGGGGCGACCAGAATCTGCATGTGAAAACCGCCCTGATTGGTATTCTCCAGGCCAAGGCATGAAGCCCCGAGCTGATGAACGCACATGCGACCCACGGCACCCTTCCCCTCTCTGGAGAGAAGAGAGAAAGAAAGAAAGAAGCCTGGGAAGAGAAGAAATACATATACCCGCCAAACCACTAGCGTGCTCACTGGTACCGTTGCAGTCTGAGAACAACGCAGCAGCTCGCTCCTTACTGCCTTCCCGATATGTCCTTACCATAGCTACGGTTTCCCACAGAGAGTGCGGCCACAAGTGACATGTGTGAAAACCTCACGCGGTGATGATGCTCTCCAGGCCAAGGCATGAAGCCCCGAACCGATGAACGCACATGCAACAGCACCAATCCCAGGCGCTGAAATATGGTAAATATACTGGCGGAGCCAGTATGTCTGGGGAGAAAGAATCGGGGTGGGCGGGAAAAGAAGGAGATATATATATGACGCTGGCCACTAGCGTGCTTACTGGAACTGTTGAGGTATGAGGGCTACGCACTGCTGTCCTTCCTCCTCATGGTTAGGTAGGAACGATGGGGTTGGCTCCTGCTGGCATACGATTATGCATATTCTGGAAGCGATGGAGGTGAAAGAGGCGTACTGTCAAAAAATCTACCTGCAAAGTGCTCCGAATTATCCAGATGGAGGACTGTCAAGGAGGAGTCCACAGGAGCATCGGAGACGCTGGCAAGCAGGGAGGAACATGACTGTTCACGGATCCGGATTATTTGAATAGGGGACTGTCGAGGAGGAGTCCACAGGAGCATCGGAAACGCTAGCACGCAGGGAGGAACAGGACTGTTCACGGATCCGGATTATTCGAATAGGGGACTGTCGAGGAGGAGTCCGCAAGAGCATCGGAAACGCTGGCACGCAGGAAGGAACAGGACTGCTCACGGGTGCAAGTTATCCGGATGGAAGACTGTCAAGGAGGAGTCCACAGGAGCATCGAACCGCTGGCACGCAAGGAGGAACAGGACTGTTCACGAACCCCCAGACGCTGGAGAAGCCTGTGTCACTCCAGCTTTTCAGCAAGGATTGCCATCTTTCTTATACGAATGGAGGACTAACCAAGGCCCAAGGGTCTCTCTCGGGTCGTCAGCCACTCCGATATAGATGCTCTCACGGGAGGTCCGCGCGAAGCTGTCGAAGAGACACCGCGATCGTCAGCTTCACACGCCATGTTTGATGACGAATAATATGGGTCAGGCGAAGAGGATGAGCCTACGCCATCAGGTGCGCCGGCCAACAACAGAGAGAAACGCCGTCTGCAGAAGTCCATACTCGATGCGCTACATGGCCTGAAGCATTCCGCTCAAGCTTCTGAAGATCAGGCCTTTGACACAAAACTTCCGAACGACGGATCTAGATTCATGGATCTCCCTCAGGTTGCGAGCGACTATGCTAAGTCAAGGGCTCTTACAGGTCTTAGAAAGCTCTAAATAGGAGCTATGCACGACCAGAAGCTCTTCACTTCAATTCTCCAAGACTTTCTCTCGCTCATTGAATTCCCAATGACTTCTTCATGGGAAGAGATGCACGACCAAAAGCACTTCCTGGGCTTTTCAAGATTGGCTTCCTAGCGACATGACTTCCGAATGACAACTCGAGAAGGAATCTCCTACAAATGACAAAAGACCTTGCCAAGCCAGGCGATCTACTAGGTCTCATGGCGTTCTTCACGAGGGAGAGACGTTAGCCAAAAGCTCTATCTGACCCGAGCATGCCTGGGTGGCTGGCGGTGTTCTCCAAGCCACGACGTTATTCACAAGCTGATGGACAACTCTGGAACTCCAACGCTCCAGACCAGAGATATCAGTGCTTGAACTGGGGAGTTGGGAGACTTCCAGGATTCATACCCGAGCGTCCCTTCCCATGCCCGTTTTGCTGCATACCGAGCCTTCCCATTCTCTTCTCTTTCTTTGGTCGCCACCAAATCAACAGATCTTCCACCTCCCAATCCTTCCTCGTCACCGAGAGCTCGATACCACCCCACAATGAAGGTGCCCAAAAGTAGTATACCCACGTAGGAAAGCGCCCAAAGACAAGACAGAGAGGCTCTCCAGGCCAAGGCATAAGAGCCTCGAGCTGATGAGCCATCCGACTCCGCCTGTGATGTTTGTGTAGGAGAGAGAAAGAAAGTGTGAAAGCTGGGAAGAGAAGAAATATATATACCCGCCGAACCACTGGTTGGCGTGCTCAGTGCTGTGCGCTTGGTATGTGTACTACGCAGTGGTTCGCTCTCCTGCCTCTGGGAGCTAGAAGTACGACGGGTCGCTTCCTGCTAGTGTATGATCAGGCATGTTTTGGACGTGAAAAGAGGTGGCGAAAGGATTAGTAGACTCTGACTCTCCAGGCCAAGGCATAAGAGCCTCGAACTGATGAACCACAACGCTTGAACGCTGTCATCACGAATACACCAAGGACTTCGGCGATGTCTGGGGAGAAAGAGTCGGGGATAGGTGGGAAGAGAAAGAAATATATATATCCACGCCCGAGACGCACAAACCACTGATCACTGGAACTATTAGTATGAGAGCTGCGCAGTATATTGCTCTCATCTTTTCCTTCTGGATCTGGAAGCACGATGGGGAGCCTCGAGTTGATGAGGCAGTCATTGGCGCAGACTGTGGCGCCGGTGTGCATTATACTGCTGGCCGGCGAGCCTAGTATCGGTACGATGGCTGGAGAGGCCATACATGATAGGCACACTCTGGGTAAGATCAGGTGTCGAATCGGCAGGTGGTACATTGGCAAAAGAAACAGCAGAGGCGTTCTCCGCAAAGCAAGCAACAAAAAGGAGGTCAGCAAAGGCATAAAAAAGCGCAAAAAGAATGGACTGTATGAGATTCGAACTCATGACCTCCTCGCTGAAGAATGCTGTCGCAGGGGTGATCCAGTAGCCGTTGTCCGCAGAGGAAGAGTGAAGGGATGTCGTAGCCTTTTTCCCGGGTGAAGTGGAGGATCGATGGCCATTGAAGGCAATAGACGGACACCAGAGCCAGCAGCGAGGCGTCATAACCGCTAGACCAACAAGCCCGTTTTGATTATGATATACCAGAAAATAAGTTAATATATATAATGCAGTTCCTTCACTTGTGGGTCCGTGCGTTGCGCTAGCGCGGAAATTTCTAGAGTCCAAAAGCAAAAGCAATGTTGAATCTATAAGACCAACAAGAAGGCAAAAAGATAATGATCTGGAAGGGAATTGAACCCCTGTCTTCCTTCCCTGGAAAAAGATGCCGAAGTACATCGCGGCAAGAGGCGAAATCATCCAATGACCGCGACGTACTTCGGCATAATCTCCCTGGTGTAGGATGTCCTAACCACTAGACCACCAGACCGATTTGATTATGAATAGTCAAGAATAAGTATGATATATATTACTGAGCCGGCACAAGCTCGGCAGAAGCGTTATCTGCGCCTTGAGAATCATTCACTTGTAGGTCCGTGCACTGCGCTAGCGCAGAAGTTTCTAGAGGGCATGCCTCGTATTGTAAGATTGTATAGCGGACCTTACATATTATTTCCAACGTTGAACCATACCAGATTAGAGAGCTGCTTCACATCTATCATGCCAGGAAATATTGGTGGCGAAGCCGCTGGTTGTGGTGGACGTCTATTTTCCGTTGACGAGTCGTCTACCACCTCTGGTACGCTCCCAGGCCTCAACACACCTGCCAAGCAACTTAGCGAAATGAGCAGCATCAACGCGACCGACACCCTTAGACAGATGCCATGGACACCGAGCCGATCGACAAGACGATTCCTTTCGCTGCCAGTCCCATTTCCTCCCAGCTCTCAACGGAAGGCTTGAACATCACGAAAGAAAAGCGCTAACAGCTACGTAGCCTCATAAAAGAATTCAAATCGCTCGACCCTAGCAAGACCGCTAAGAAGGCTCGTTTTCATGGCCATCCTCTGAGCGAATATGAGCGTGAGATCCACAACACCGTGTTAGACACGGCTGTCCGCTAGAATACTTTCCTGGTGCACACCTGTTTGAATCTGTCGGAAGTCGTGTCTCATGTCTTCCTGAGTGAAGCTGCTGTTGATTCGGTCGCTGCTTTCACTGTCCATGGCTGCTCGAGGTAAACGCTATTGCAATTTGCTGTGAGGATGAGTGGAATACTTGGCAGAAGGGAACGGGAAGGGACCAGATCACGGCGGTGAGCGCAAGGCAGATTGACAGATTGGACTTCACGGCTTTGTCTTCTTCAGCTTCAGCTGTGTCAACACCCACGAGTGCAGCTGCCCCGGCATAATGAGTTGAGATTATTTGGTGACTCAGCATGTTCACTTTGTCAGCAGTTCTTGCCCAGTCAGACACAAGAACAAGTCGTTATCGAGCACTCGCTTTCACTTGATGCTGCGCCGAAAGAATGCCCATGATGCCCGTGCAACAGAGTTGTTTCGCACCACGGCCCACCGGCGACCGCACGGCGCACACACAACTTCATGCGAATGCGGGCCCGTCGCTGTCTCCTTCTCAAACCGGTGATTTAGCATTGGACTGGCAGGTGGGAAACGCACTGGGTGTACTCAAGCCTGAGTCCTGGCTGGCGGCCCTCGACGACAGGTACATCTTTCAAGAAGCGTACCTGCCAGCGATCGAATCGGCGAACAAGAGGAAGCGAGATGAGCCTCAGAACCGTCGCGACAATCGCAGCAATGACCGTCGAGAAAGCGATGGTCTACAGGTCCGCGGCCGGGCATCTGGCATGTCGGGTTTTTGCATTGCTTTCAACAACAGCGAATGCGAGTCGCGACGCAGTTAACTGCAGGTGCAGCCATCGTTGCAGCAACTGTAATGGTGCACATCACTCTACGGAGTGCAAAAGAGCGGGCCATTGACCAGAGTCCATCGGTTCCGACGGCTGCCGGCCAAACACTCTGCTGCCGTTCAACGTATGCGTAGGCACAACGTTGTTGGAACCTGGTGTAACTTCGCTGAAGACAGAGAGATGGAACGAAGCGCTACGACAATACCCACACCACGAGCTGCCAGAGGTCATTGACCACATCCTTACGTACGGCGCATCGGTCGATTTCGAAGGCGAGTTCGTGCCGCGTTTGTCGCGCAACCATCCGTCTGTCGACCCAGCAGACACCAGCGACAAGATCAAAAAGGACCTGCACCGAGGGCGCATCTCCGACGTGACGAACGACAGCGCCGATATCATCTCCTCCCCGCAAGGATCGGTACCTAAGCCAGAGCCAGGTACTTCCCGGCGCATTCACGACCTCTCGTACCCGCGACATGTCGAAGGCGCGTCCGTCAACGCTCACATACCAAAGCGCTATGGCGGAATCGCAATGCGCATACACGGATTTCGAAGCGATCGTGTCACGCCTGCTCGCCGCCGGCCCTGGCGCGACCATCATAAAACGAGACGTTCAAGGCGCCTTTCGAAATATACCCGTGACAGCCGCAGACCGCCGCCCGCTTGGTTTTGAATGGGAGGAGAGAGCAAGTATACTAGTGCCAATGATCACCATGGTTTTTGTCAGTAGTCCGTGCGCAAGGTTCTGCTGTGCGAGCGTGGCCACGATTGTGTTCATGGAGACTATGGAGTTGACGGGTTCTGCTGTGCGAGCGTGGCCACGATTGTGTTCATGGAGAGCGTGGCCACGATTGTGTTCATGGAGAGCGTGGCCACGATTGTGTTCATGGAGACTATGGAGTTGACGAGCGTCTCCGTGGAGGATGTGATATGGATCAAGGCTGCATACGCATTCTTAATGTTGGCATGGATATAGATTGCAAAACAATTTTGGTCTCTCTATTATGTGACGACCGAACGTCAGAAGACATGAAAACGCTCCTACCAATACCGACTCGGAGAGTCTGAAGGCAAAAGTAGTATTGAATCTATAAGATCAACAAAAAAAAAACAAAAAGATAATAGTCCATATAGGAGTTGAACCCATGTCTTCCTCAGTCGCAGCAGGAGGCCCATGGGACCAGGTCCCCTCGGAAGCCTCCTGGCCAACATACGTTGGATGTCATAACCGCTAGACCAACGGACCCGCTTGATTATGAACAGTCAAGAATAAGTATAAAATATATTACTGAGCCGGCACAAGCTCGGCAGAAGCGTTATCTACGCCTTGAGAATCATTCACTTATCGGTCCGTGTACTGCACTAGTGCCGCTGTCAATCAATCGGTCGAATGTAGTGAACTCTGGCTCTGTTCTACCAATTCCCCCTGCGTTACATTTAAACATATCACCCTTCTATCGTTAAGCTCTTCTGCGCGATTCGATCTCTCTACAGTTTGACAAGCGACTAAGCTAGTCCGAAGACCTCTAGAGGCTTCAAACAACAGTTTCAATCTGGGAGAGCACCAGCACAATATGTCTAAACTCACCTTTCTCGGCTGACATATCCTTGCATCGGTGGCTATCAAAGGGGCTATATTTCCGATGTCCGCATTTCAGCCCCCGAGCTAATCCGCATAATTGGCTCTCTCTACCATCTCAGGAGCTACTCAGCTAGTCCAAAGACCTCTCGAGGCTTCAATTCGGGTCGCCATATCGAGAGAGCATCCTCTCGATAGATTTAGACTTGGGGTGTTCGTTGACTGATGCTGTTCTTCCTACCAGCAGCGGGCCATACAAATACACTCATCTCTTGGCTAACTTTGAGTTTATATGTATTCTTTCCTGCACTCTCCTAGCAATGCTCCGTTTGAATCCTTCCGCCTGTCACATGTAAGCATACTCGCCCGCGGGGAAAACATTAGGCGTGATGGAAAGAGACCCGTAAGCTGGTCACAACTCTGCTAGTATGAAATTCTCTGGTGCTCTCAATCCGTCGGCTCAGCGTGGAAGACGTTCTCATAAATATCCCCATCTCACCAGAACGGATCACGACTCTGCTAGTCCAAGGGCATCTAGCCCCCTTATTCATCTCTTCAGCGCTGAGAGCAATGTCTAGTACTGAATACTCATTTCACCAGATCGTCTCACGACTCTGCCAGTGCAAGGGCCTCTAGCCCTCTCATTCATCTCTTCAGCGCCGAGAACAATGTCTAGTACCGAATTCTCATCTCACTAGAACGCCTCACGACTCTGCCAGGCCAAGGGCCTTTGGCCTTCTCATTCATGTCTCTAGGGCTGAGAGCAATGTCTAGTACCAAATTCTCATCTCACCAGAGTTTATCACGATACTAGTCCAAGGCTTCTGGTCCGCTCTTTCGTGTCTTCAGCGCTGTGAACAAAGTGTCTGTACACAATTCTCATCTCATCATAATGTATTACGACTCTGCTAGTTCAAAGCCCTCTGAGTATCTGATTCAGCTCCTCGGCACTGAGAGCAAGGACTTCTCATAGGATTGGTCGTCTCCTATGAATGCATCAGGACTCTGCTAGTCCACAGCCCTCTGGCTCTCTCGTTCGGATCCTCAGCGTTGAAAGCAGAGTTTTCGTACAGGTTTCTGTCTCACTTCTGATCTCCTATGAATGTATCGTGACTCTGCTGTTCCAAAGGCCCCTGTACCTCTTGTTCGTGTCCCCGGCGCTGAGAGCGAAGTCCTCGAACAGAAGTTGGCTCACGGTCCCAAGTCGGCCTTGTCAACAACTCCCTGCTCAGTCCACACATTCCCCTTGACAGCAATCCCACCCTCGGGGGTCTCTGCCCAAATCTCCCATTTGCCCTCCCCAGTCCTGGTACCGCAGAACTTGACCTTCTCATGACAGTACAACGGAGCGACATTCCTGTACTCAACTTTCTTGATAATGTCGTTGCCCTCAGCTCGCAACTTCGCCTGCAACAACTCCACCAGAAACACAAAGCTCAACGGGCCATGGAAGAGCAGATTCCTGTGCCCTTCAATCTCCCTCGAGTACTCCGGATCCAGATGAATACTATGCGCGTTGAACGTCAGAGCAGAGAACCTGAACAGCAGTTTCGGATCCGGAAGAATAGTATGCTCATAATCCGGTGTCTGCTGAGGTTTCAAAATCTTTCCCGGCGCCTTCGCAGCATCAGCTTTAGCCTGCTCCGGAGTCCTAGCTCTCATAAACACAATATTTCTCGTTTCCAAAATCGAGCATTCGCCGAAATCTTCATCGCTATCCCTCCATAATCTCTGACGAACAATGTGGTCCAGATCTGCCCTGTTTGCTGCTCCTTCAGCAACTTTCATCGCGAGCTCGTTCTCGGCTGCACTGCTTTTTGCTAATCTCCGCTCGATCGCCACGAAGAGTTTCTCCTCTCCTTCCTTTCCCTTTATCGTAACACCCCGGATGAATTCCGCACACACCCCACGAGACCCATCGAGAAGCAGAGGATTGGCGTGGTTGTAGAGCAGACGACCACCGGCCCACATTCTACGCACAAAAGGATCACCTGGTGACTGATCGGGATTTGTACCATCGGGGAGCATCTCTGAGGAGCGCTTTGTGGGTTCAAAGTAGACCAAATGGTGTGGGATTGGCAGTTCTTTTGCTAAAACAGTAGGAGGGATCACTGAAGGCTGCGTGGATGAGGGAAGGAAGTCTCCAAGAGTGGTGGAAAGGCGATAGGAACTCTGAGGTGAGAGATCTTCGAAGATTGGCTGGATCCGGCGCTTGGGCAGCTCATTCTGGAGGTGGGCGTAGGTTGAGTTGAAGCGGGATGTGATGGGTATCCTTCGTCTCTGAAATGTTTGCGCTTGGAAGAGGTTACGTTTCAGCCATTGGGCTCGGAAAGGGGTCGCCATCGCCGTAGGGAGTGATGCGAAGAAAGGGAGAGGAGAGGCATTGGGAGGAGTTGATGTATGAGGTGGAGGGGAGCTGCTTCACCTCGGGACGGGAGTGATCAAGCTTTCAGGGTCTAGGTTTCTCCGGCTCTGGGGAAGGTCTTATTCCCGGACTTGCCTTCCGCTGAGCTGTACAGCTTCTCGACGCTCTTCACTAGATCATAAGTTGCCTATCTGCGTACTCTGCTAGGCTGAGGGCCTCTGTACGGCGTAATCCACTCTGCTGCGTCAAAACACTGTATCAATCCCATTCTACAGTGCCACAGGCATCTCGGGAAACCTGGAAAAGCCTTGGGTCATTGAAGGGAGCGTAGTCTTTCAACAGAATGTCAAATACAATCTAAAGAAACCCCGTGCATTTTCTCCTCCGCTTGAGCCCACTGAAAGAGTGAATGTTCCTTGCCTGTCAAAAGAACTCGTTCCCAACATTGCGGGTTGATAGTAGCAGGACATGAGTTCTTAGCAGCTTGACATTTCCCCTTCAGCGTTCCTTGACACAATCTAATCCTCGTTGAGAGGCCCATGGTCTGACTCCTCGATAAGACCGGAACAGAATATAGCGAACGCCATTCAGAATCCAGTGCCGACTGTCAGTGGCGAAGAGACCTATTTGCCAAGTCAGTCAAGGTGGTGCAACATACGTATTCATTCAGTACATACCTTCGGTTCATGGCTCATGATCTTCGTAGCGGGCGTTCCGGACAGGAGGCGCTTGTTCAACACGGACAATCCGCTTCCTCCGCTGTCAACACGGCCTTCTTTACCCTCCTTCATTGCCGCTCCTGGGTGCTCTGTCTCTTTGACTGCTGAGACGGTAGCAGTGGCAGCCGCATTCTTGGCGGACTGCTCGAGAGGCGCCTTCAGACTACTCGAAGCTGGTAGGTCTGGTCGTGGCGCCTCGCTCTCTGCGAGGTCATTTATTTGTCAATCTGCAGATGAGCAAGTCAGTTTCATGCAAACCACGCAGTCTCAAGGTGTCCAAGCATACCATCGTAAAACTCATCCTCGTCATCATCAACATTAAGCTGCTCGAAGTTGAGAGCGTAGCGCAAGATTGCGCCAATACCACCGAAGCCGCGCACGAACTGGTTGCCCTCAGACGAACGGTCGGAGACAAACTCCAGTGTGGCACCAAAGTCCTTGAATTTCTCAGCCAGCCATTCCAGGAAGGGCATCTGGTCGATGACTTCCATTTCCTGGCCAGTCTCCTTGTCCATAAAGTTGCTTCGGTCTTGCTCTTGCTGCTTGGTAGTGTGCAGAATCACCTCAGTTCCCTCGCTGCTCTTCAACTGCCAGCGAGTCATCTCCAAGTTCTCAAAGACGATCAGAGTCTCGGCAGCACCGGCCTCCATAGCCTTCAGGGTATCGCTAATACCGTAGCAAACCTTTCCACTGTCCTGGCTAATCTCGTCAAAGTACTTGTTGATAAGCTTCTTCTCCTGGATGAATTTGACGTTGGAGAGAGT
>KZ109974.1:474-12743 GCA_002116395.1 Ramularia endophylla | reverse complement strand
AGCGTTAAAATTACGAGAAAGCGTTAAAATTCCGAGATATAAGAAAGAGCCTACGCGCTAAACATTTACTCGTACCGACTTATATTAAAATAAGTGTCTTATTTATTATAAATTAAACTACTCTAGGCGGCGTACGAGCCTTTACGAGGCCGCTCTAAGCCTTAGAGCGGCCTCGTAAACAGAGCCCTTCAAAAGCGGTATAGCGTGGTATAGGCGTACCACGCCAAACCATATAGAGCGGTGTGCGTGGCCTTAACGTACGTGAAGGCAAGCACGGCTAAAGCCATCTATAGAAGCCAAGATATCCCACACTAGCGCCTTCCGGATCTAGTGAAAGATTCCCCAAATTTCTGGCCAACATCGAATGGCAATAGCAAGCACATTGTCTCGTTCTTGCTCGCGCACCCGTCGACAAGTTCAACTCTAAAGGCCACTCGTTGTTCCAAATAGCCAAAACTCTACAATATGGCAACAGAAGATGCCTCAGGAGACGCCAAGTCTATCAGTCTCACAATCGCCGAACTCACTGGCCAAGCAAAGACCCTACTGTCAGAGTTGGAGACATTGCGGCAGCACCTTCGAAGAATCAGAGAAGAGCAAAACGTCGAGCTGGCTCACTTCAGAGGCGCCATACAGTCAGAAGTCGGTATGCTCGAAAGGCTTTCCAGAAAATTGGATGATGTCAACACCGGGCACATAGCTCGATCGTCTAACGTGAGTACAAGGCCAAACGGAGAGCTGTAGTGTCGGATGCCTGCTGGATTTTTGTGTCCCAAAATTCGCTGATTCTATGTTCCCAGGTGCCTTTCCTCCAAAGCATATGGTAAGTTCTGATGAGTATAACCCATCTATGTCTGAGACATTCAATAACTTATACTCATCAATTATGCAGGGATTGCGCCAAAAAGTCACGAAGGCTCAAAGCTGTCCAAAAAGGGCTGTATTTCAACTCCCCGAGCAAGTCCATGTCGCAGTCTATGCGGCATATACGCCTCAAGAATGGCACTGGGGAGAAGGAGGCTAAGAATGCCAAAGTCACGGTTGTAAGTCTTGGTAAACAGCAGCCAGAGCTGTCGTTCTGGGAATCGTGTCGTGGCTCTCTATGGCGTGTGGCGGGCAATTGAGCTAACTCACAGGCCTCGAGGACAATTGCTGCATCGAGAGCACCTCCAAGGAGGTTTCCCGCTTTCGAGAAGAACGATTCATTGCACTATCCTTGAGCCGATAGCTCCAGCAATTGCACCACTTGATAGTACTGACGCCATTAACAGGATGTCATCTCTGACGGCGGCTTGGTATGGACCAAGTTCTCCTCGATCACGAACAGTCGTCTTATGTTCGATCTGGCGAAACTAGGCTGGCATTCTGAATCTGAGAATTCCGGGGATGAAGATTTCAGCTCTCTGGACGCTCCCAGCGATGACGATGTCCCTCTGTTGAAGATGGCCAAGGAGCTTTGTCTAGCCGCCCGGTCCTATCGTACTCGAACTAAACAGCCTGTGGTACACCTTCTACTACCCAGGATCAAGACTGGGGAGATCAAACAAGTTGATGACATTCTTGACAAATGCGGCAAAGCGGGTGCCATCGTCTTCACAGGTGATAGCATCAATCCGGCTCCAATTGAAGATGCGCTTTCTGTGATGGCCCCTGATCCATTCTCTACATTTAGTAGCACGCTCAACATCGACTGTACAATTCTGCTGGCTCTCGTATCGGAATTCTCCCACGCACGAGTGGCAAAGGAAGCTTGGTTCCACAAAGGTCTCCAACGGCAGATCGAGATCGAAGGGAACGAGAACCTACTTCCAGCGCTGCTCTACCCGGCGCTCGCGAACCGCAGACTCGTATGCACGCGGGAGGCTGCTGATCGTATGAGAGAGATCGTGCTGACCATTGGCACGGCTTCGGAAAAGGCCAGAACTGACATTTTGCTGAGTCGTGATGGAAGCAAGTCCCAAGCAGACCTCGTCCGGGAGATGCAAGAGTGGTCTGCGTATCTCGTGCCTGATGAATGGAAGCTTCCTGTTCAAATCGTGGATGAAGACGAAGACAACTGCATGGCGAGTCTCTCTGGCGAAGCCGTTATCGTGGGCTCGAATATGACATCCATAAACAGATCCGTCTTCATGCACGGCTGGGCCAGCGGTAAGACTACCATCACCAGCAACCGCGCGGTCGTCAAGCAGATCGAAAATGATCTAGAGAAGTTCGAGGACTTGGACCAATCAGTCTGGCCAAGCATTTGGCTGTGTCCTACGGCGAGATCTTTAGTGGGCAAGGAGAAGGAGAAGCGGAGTGCAAAGAAGCAAGACTGGGAGCCTCAACCGAAGACGTTGCCGGACCCTCTTACCAGAGAACAGCAGCGGAGAAACGGTCTAGATGTTTTATCGGCCAGGGAAGGGCGGGAGGTAGTGGACCTGAGGCCGAACGGATATCCCTGCGAAGATGTGATCGCGGCAAAGATTGCCACTCAGTTTGGGACTGCGAACATGGATCCTGATAGGCAGTGATCATTCTTCTCCACTATATCGCGAGCGGCCTTGCCGACGAGAATACCTCTGACGTCTTCGAAGACAGTCCTTCGATCGATCTCCTCGTGCAAGGTCCAAGCAGGACTTCTTGACTTTGATGAAAGGCTTTCCCATGAAAGTCATCATATGGACAGTTCTGATACGAGGGCTTCCAATTAGACCCTTCCAAGACACCATCTTGTACAGCCCAACTCACTCGTCTCCTATACCACTATCATTCCGGACAACCTTCTTCTGCTCAGTCTGCTCTACCTCGTCGAAATCTGTGTCCTGTCCTTCGATTCCCTCATAAGCACAAATGGCTTCCCATCCTCGCTCTTCACGTGTAGGAAGAACGGTCTCAAGATGTTCGTCCTCCGGGTCGTTCTCTTCTGCATCCTCACTACCCTCAAAGACGTATTTGCGCTCCCAGTGGCTGCGAAACGCCGGCTTGATCATTCCAGCCAGCTCTGAATTCAGAAGTACAGCGCAGAAGCCCTCGTACTGGTCGTGCGCAAAGTCTTCATACACAAACAGCAACACCAAAGCACCATCGAGGCATGCTTCCTGCTCGGTGTAGACGTATGGTCTGCAAAGATTGCTGAAGTGCTCGCGATTTGCACAAGCGATCCTCCAGGCAAACTTTGCGCACGTCGTCAACACTGCTTGGTTTGAGATCCTCAGGTCTGGCGGATTCCACAGTTTGTACTTGCGAGCTAGAAAGGCGATATCGCCGATCTGCTCAGAATACGGAGGGGTGGTCTCCTCTAGCAGGTGGCGAAGCTGTAATTGCAGGTCCTTGTTGTAGACCACGGCGCTGAACCACTCCTTTACGAGCGGGAGCACTGTATCGGATAATAACCAGTGCATGATCTCGCCGTCCGTCATGTGGAAGGGATGCCAGAAATTGTTGGAGAGTAGCTCGAGATGGAGCGGTGGTGGTACAACTACCTCTTTCTTCTGTGTCGAAGGTTTCGTTCTCTCGAACATTCTCGCTCCTGGTATACCAAGGCCCTTCTTGAGCTCCTCGATGTGCATGTCGATGGGTACTAAGTGGAGACATTCGTCCTCTGGACCGGACGATCGCGTCCCTCTGCTCTTACGCATTGGCCTCCCATTGTTGTGGTAGAGTTTCTGCCCACTGGTCTCGGCGAAGTCATGAGCATTAGTAAGATTACGCAGTCTTATATCCCACTTGGGCAGGCAGTCCATTGCTAGCTCCTTAAGAGGAGGATTGAGCATCTTCTGATTCATGGCTTCATCCAAACGATCGTAGCGCTCCCTTCGCGACTCGTTCTTGAACCTTCCATCTCCCTTGTGGGTGTAGTAATGGTGTACGCACTCCTCGACCGACCGCCCTGGAAGGTATTGAGATATCAAACCAAAATTGGCGGGCGTATCTTGGTATGCGAGCGCAAATTTGAGCTGCTCAGTGAGAGTAAAGCCAGGATCTAGAGGATAGTAATTCAGAGCATGCGTGGTATCCGCAGGATCCAGGAGCTTGTTGTTGTCAATCAAGCGGCCGTTCTCTGCCCTCTCGATGCGCCGCTTGTCGTTCAGTAGACGGCCATCCTTGCGGTGCATGCTGTTATGCTTGATGAAGTTGAGAGACGCTGTAGTCTGGTATGATGCGGTGAGGTAGCCATTTGCGCGATCCTTGCTGCTGATAGACATTGTGGTGGCTTGGTCGGATGAGGCCGGAAGGTCGTCGATAGCTCGAGATGCTGGGCTAGAATATCCGACTCGGGGCCCGCGCTGCGTTATGAGGTGGCGGACATTACGAAAGGTAAGGTATGAAGTTGGTAGGTTAGTTCGAAATGGTTGGCATGGTGACGTTCTGACGAAAAGGCTGTGTTGTTTTATAAGGTATTCAGCGAAATCCTTCACTTCACATTTCCCATTCCACTTCAGGTTTGGGCACTTGCGGGCGGCCAAGACCACAAAAGTCAACTGGAACTCATTCTTGGTGATGATCAAGTCTGGATTACTACATACCCTAGATTGACTTTCTCATTGTGACTGCTTCACTCTGGGCCAGAAATCATCCAACGGTTGCAGCCTTACCACCTCCGAACTTTCCCTGCGGGCCATCCAGATGAGCATCCAACACCGCGCTCCTACCATCTTTGACAGCAGCCATGGCCTCCTTAAGTTTGACATCCAGCTCTTGCGCCGTGCCCGCAACGCCCGCCCAACACTTCCCTCCACTCGCAGCCCGTGCAATGCCCGAGTAGTCCGGCGTAGGCGCAAAGGAGATATTGAGCTCTCTGTTGTCGACCTTGGAGCCTTCACCGTCCGGGTGGACGAGCAAAAGGCTTTTTCTGGGCGCATTCCAGCCTGTAAATTCTCAGCTCAGTAACCTGACGCCAAATGAGGGAAACATAGGGACATACTCACCCTGGTTGTTCAACACGACCGTCAAGACTGGAATGCCATACCTCTCCGCAATCCAGTACACGCTTCCCGGCACAGAGAACAAATATGTCCCATCTCCGACAATCTGGCACACAAACCTACCCTTACCCTTGCCGCCAGCGATATCGTCAGCTGCGAGCTTGATGCCCATCGCACCACCTCCACTCCAGCCAAGCCCACCACCACCGCAGTTGATCCATGAGCCTGGACTTGTGGCTTGAATCTGGTCGTTCACAAAACCCGCGTTTGTCACAGCTTCGATCGCCCAGATGGTATCCACCGGCAACGTCTTTCGGAGCTGAGACACGAGCCATGAGACACCAAAAGTCCCATCATCGGCAACTTGTGCTTGTCCAGAAATGGTCTGCAGACGCTCTTTGTAAGATTGCTCCAGAGCTGTCCAGCGGTCGGTGAACTTCTGTGAGGATACAGTCTCTTGCAAATTAGCCTTGATATGGCTTGTGATCTGCGAGATGGCCGTCTCAGAATCAGCCTTAAATCTTGCGAGAGCGTTGATATAGAAGACCGGCATCTGCTGTTTCAATGGATCGACGTCAATGTGGTAAATCTTCGCTGCCTTCTTGGGGTGGCATTGCGTGTTGATCCATGGGACATCGCAGTCGACGACGAGAATGACATCTGCAGACTCAATGCTTGCGTCGATGCCATAGCGCATGCCCAGCCAACCGGGATGATCGGCGGGGAAACACAAATCGCTGCCGGCGGTCTCGAGAACTCGCAACCCTTTGACGGTATCTGCAAGATCCACCAGTGCCTGTACTGAAGCGTGGTTCCTTCCTCCGTAGCCAGCAATCACAAGCGGTTGCTCCGCTCCAACCAGCGCCTCTGCCAGCAATTTGGCCTGCGTCGGACGCAGCCCTCCTAGTTCGATAGGATTCCAAAAGGCCTGGTCAATTTCATAAGGCTCAATTTCCTCCTCCATTGCCTCACGTGCTCCGCAAAGGTAGACTGGTCCTCTCGGCTCACTCATTGCAAATGAGAGGGCACGGTTGACCAGTTGCTTTACATTCCTCCCCCGTTTGATCTCCCCAGAGTACCGACAGTACTGAGCCACAATAGCTTTCTGATCCGGCACGTCTTGAATCCAGTGAATGTATTCGGTCCTGCTACCCCTATACTCACCCTCAATGGTGTACGGACTCAGGCCCGCAAAGATCAGCACTGGGGCTCTACCGCAGGAAGCGTTGTGCATAGCTTGACCAAGAGCTTGAGTCCCGACATCCACATGTATTATGACGCATTGCGGTTTGTTGGTCAGACGAGCGTAGCCATCTGCCCTAAAAGTGAAGTATGGAAGGTAAGCATAAGTCTCAGACATGGGGAAATTCATAGAAGGCTTTCGAGACAGCTCTCTCTGCATTCCATACTTCGATTTGCTTACATTGACAGAGCAACCATTTCGTTTGGACAGGTAATGATGCGAGGGAATTTGCCTTGCTTCTCATTTTGGCCTTTGACGATGGCTTCAATTATGGACGGGTGGTCTGATCCAAGATTAACAAAGCAATGAGTAACTCCAGCACTCCTATGTGTGTGTTAGCTAGATTCTCTGACGAATGGGCAAGAAACGAGCTAGTTTCCACATGTCAACTACCAGAGTGCCTCGAAGAAGGCAAAGGAAGCTGTGTACATCGTGGAGGCAATGTCTCAGCTTTTTGGTGTGTCCGTTGAACAGTTTAGACGTAAGCAGCGGTTTCAGTGCAGTCTTGGGGATATGGAACGCTTCTGTTCTAGGTCATTCAATGTGCTTGCTTACAGTACATATGTTGCCAGCAGTAGTTGCGGTGGGGTTTGAGCAGCTGCGCTTTCCCCGCAAGACGGAATGATGCCGCTTTTTCCTCTCGCCAAATCCTTATTCCGCTTGCCGATTACGGCAGTTGTTGCACCGCATGTGACAATCGCAAGTGAATAACTTCTAGCGGTTCCTAGGTGATGACAGCCCTCACTTCTACGCCGCGTGATGATCAAAGTCAGTCGATCCAGGGCGTGATTGTACTGTGAGACGCATTGTTTTTGTCCTCATACAAGGCTACTGAAACAGCCCGCGAGAATTGCCATCTCATCATATGTGCTGTCGTGGTTTCGAATCATCACCGTCCTGTATACTTGACATCAGCTCCTTGACCTCCTTCATCCCAACAGGTTTTGAGTAGAACCGATCGATTCCACTCGCAAAAGCCTGTTGCTTAGCCTCCTCGCTCGTGACCCCAGTGAGCGCCACGATACGGCAACGAGGCAACTGCCTCCGCCTTTCCGTCTCGCGTATCTTGGCTGTCGCCGTAAAGCCGTCCATTACTGGCATTGAAATGTCTGCAAGCAAAGTCAGCATGCATTCTACACACTGGATAGCAAGGTGAAGGTTCTGGTATAAACTCAAGACCCTCCACATTTGGTGTACACACCCATCAAAATGACGAGGAACGACAACGGCTTTTCGCGGTAGACGTCAACAGCCTCCCGACCGTTCATGGCGCAGACAAATTTGTACTTGAGTTTACGCATCAAAGCCATCAGAAGCCTCATATTGACTTCACAGAATCAGTCAAGCGTTACGATCATTGTCCCGGGAAAAGAACAAACCTTCGTTGTCTTCGACTAGAAGCACCGTATCCCGAGGAGACCCTTCGTTAACGTTATCGCGCCATGCTGTGCTGTCGATCGAGTCTGAGCGTTCCGTAGGGGCCGAAGGATGTGTCGCTGAGAAGAAGGCACCCGAAGAAGTTGTAGAATTATCCGTCGAAGGACCCGGAGCGTCAGACTGAAATCTGACGCGAGACTGCTTGTCCCAGGGAAAATATCCGATAGGCGGGTGGTCAAGGCTCAGAGGCCGAGTGGCTTCGTACTCTGATAAACGCTCAGATTTTTGCCGCAGAGAGCCCATGTCCGTGGAACTTTGATCTGCTGTGATAGCCCGGAGTAACTTCTGCGGTCCAATTCTGCAAACCTGGTCAGCATATGAATCTCAAAATGTGCAAACGGGTACAGATATGGCTTGAACATACGGCTGGTGAACGAACACCGGAATAAAAGGTAGATCCTGGCCGGACGCTTCGAAAGAAACCGACCTCATATTCTGTCCTAGAATGAGAATATGTGAGATCTTGCCGGCAACATCGACCTGTTTCGCCTGCGCCGTCCATGCCGAAAGATCTTCCTCTGCAATGGCATAGACGACAGATCCACTCTCGTCTTCACATGACGGTCCCTGGATTGTCTTACATCCCAACCAGTCCGCAGCCGTGCGAACCACACTAGGCGCTACAGATCGCGAATTCAATTGAGCCGAGTTGGTGGGCGTAAGCAGGTGAAATCGATCGACATTCAATCCACGAGATGCAGACGCGCCATGCTTGGCAACAAAACGCGCTTGCATGTCCACAGTAGCACACGTGCCCTCACCGAGCTCGCTGGTAATGTTGAGCTGCGCGCCGCTATCTTTGCAGATGCGACGAACGATGGAAAGTCCAAGGCCAGTCCCTGGGGCATGCGAGTTGGCCTGCTTGAACGGGGTATATAGCTCTCGGGATATGAAGTGAGTCGACATGCCAATCCCGGTATCTCGCACAGTGAGTCGAATTTTGCGAAGGCCAAGGTCTTCACTATACGAAACAGGGCTTTCGATTTCCAGTAGAATTGCAATCAGACCACTCTCGGTGTACTTTAACGCATTTCCAACGAGGTTGTTCAGTATTCGGGTCCAGCTACCAGGTTGGAACTCCACGGTCCAATCGAGGCTCTTATCGATGTTGATGGCAACGGAAGGTACGTCGGCATCTGCCAGGCGGGGTTTCCCGAACCTGAAGGCGTTGACGACTGTTTCGACGACCTGAAATGACATAACAAAGTCAGCATACGGTAATTGGCCAGTGGGAGGTAGTCAGGGGAAGGCAGGGAAACATGCTAGGATGCCTTCCACACCTTGGCACTTGGTTCTTACTTCTTCGGTGAGGAGAGCTAGATCCACGGTGGTAGTGACTCCGATCTCCGAAGAGTCGACGTTGCCCTTATTCTTATTATGGCGCGAAGCGCCTATGCGGCGTCGGTTCTGGGCTCTAGTGAAGCTGCTTATCTTTGCTAGAAATTTGATGAATAAAAGTCAGTTGAAGTGCGAGTTTCGGAAGTTGTATGCTCGTCAGTATTCACCATAATCCAGTATATTATCTACGGTATCGAGTAGGGCTTTTCCTGCTGTCCGTATTGTGTGGGCCATTTCCGACTGAAATGAAGTCAATTCTGTCTCCTCCAGAAACTCCACACCAGCAAGAACTATTGGGCTTCGCATAAGTACATGTAGTGTTTCTCCCCACGAAACGATGATTGGTGAACATACCGCCGTGCAGAGGAGAGCGGAGCTCATGGCTAACTGAAGAAATAAAAGATCCCTTTGCTTTATCTGAAGCAACACTTTGGAGTCTGGCCAGCTCAGCGAGGATGGAGTGACTCCAGGCGGCAAGGTATGTTGTGTCCTCCGTTTGGTCAAAATACCGTAAGGGTGACGTAGACCACACAAACATCCCGGAGCACCACCGGTCTTGAACTTCATCCCACATAGGGTAAAAGGCAATGGTTTTCGCGCCTGGCAGCAGGGCCCCGAGCCTTCTGCCGTCCCGGGGAGGTCTTGTGGCGCTGGCCGCGCTTTCTGTATTCGACCCCGACGTTGTGTTCTCTTCGCCAGAGCTGCTGTAGCAGGTCCCGTCCTGGGCAAAATTGAATATTTTACCTTGCGGGTAGCGCCGGATTAGTGAAGCGAGGAACGACTCCGAGAGATCGAGTTTATAAGTGTCCTCGGGCTTAGGATTTTGTAAGCTTGAAACATCCCTGGTAGAGAATGCTTCTACCAGACAATGTCTGTCGTTGCCAACTGCAGATCCATCTGACATTTCATTGTCGCTGACACTCAATGAATGGGATGATTTCTCGCTGGAGTCACTGTTTTCGTGCTTTAGCTTAGGCACAGCAACAGGATCACTCGGCCTTTTGGTATGGGCAATGTTCGCGTTCAGAAAGACCACACCTAAAAAGCAAAGGGCAGAAGAGTTAGCTATGTCTTAGAAAATCTCGGAGTGGACAAGAATTGAGAACAGTACGAAAGACAGATTCCGATGACTTACCATCTGCACTAAGAGCTTGCCTCATCAAATTCGATGCACGTGAGAATGTGCGTCGGCTTGCAGTCTCTAGATCGAAATCAGCTTCATCGGGCAACCCTGATGTCGCCTTGCGACGTAATCCCGGATGATCAGGATCTTCCAGGAGGAGCGTTGGTGCAACAGGATGGAGCGCGCCTGTGGAAGGGCCAAAGTCCTTCCCAGAAACGTCAGTCCGCTTCCTGGCTACGCCAGCATCAGCGTTCTGGACCGTGGCAGCCGTAGAGGTGACGGGATCACCCTCGCCCTGCTCGGCCTCAGTTTCAGACTCCGAAGCTGAGGCAGCCTCGTCGTGCGGAAGTGAAGAAGCAGTGTTGGATGAAGACGAGGAAGCGTGTACGCCAAATTCCGCGTACCCAGCCTAGAGGTGAAGTGTGCAAGTCAGTATGATTCCCAACCGGTGACGAGGAGACTTTGTACCATCTTTCGTTGCTGTTTCGTCTGACGTTTGGTATGTCTGCCAGCAGTTGCCAGACGAGAATCTTCCTGCTTGAGCCACCATTGACGCAAGCTCGACTTTCCGCTATTGAATAAGCCAAGACTCTGGATCAGACGCTCACTGCGCTGCCGCTGTGAGCGAACCACGACAGCATCGAGATGCTGCGTGATTGTGTCGCTTACGTCCTCCATAAACGCCAGTTCGTTAGCACTCAAACCGTAACGGGGAGAATCGTCTATAATGGTTAGGCTTCCCAGAACCGAGCCCGTTGAGGCTCGCAGCGGAATAGAGGCATAGAAACGGACAGGTTGTGGGCTATGCCTAAAGGTAGAGCGCAAAGAGGTCAGCAGTGTTTCAGACAATTGGGGCACGCGTACAATCTCTCCAATACGATGGCGATTTCTGCACACAAAAGACTTTCCCTTAGTAAGACATATCGTCCGCGAAGAGAAGGTGCTGGATCTCGACAGCCTACGAGAGGATGCCCTGTGCTCTTCCCTTGACTTACCGTATCGTGGCACGCCGGGCATACTGCTCCTCCGACCGCACATCACTAACAATATGCCAGTGTGGCGAGAGACCTTCCGTGTAATAGTAGCCGTCATCTTCGGGCACATCTCGCACACTACGAGCGCGTCTCCATCCATCAATAGCGGCGCTAGCCATGCCTTCTTCTCGCAAGAAGCTGCAGGTTCCCAGCCAAGGTGTGTCCCTCGCATCTTCCACGCTACTGTACTGGAGCGAGGTGGTACGTGAGGCCTCAGCCAGCACATATTCCACAGTACTCGATATGAGAGTTACAAAACAACGCCGTGCTCTTAATCGATGGCATATCAGCTGGCTGAAGGCTATCAGGGCCGTGTCCGGACAGGGTTCTGCTGCTGCCGTTGTCTTGCGATCTCCACCGCTTGCGCCGCCAGGAAAGGCATTGCGGTGGAGAGCCGTGCAACGTAGTTCCGAAACCCAGGGGTGAAGGTGTCTGATGAGTGAAGCACAGATTAGCGCACTTGCTCTCTCAATCTCCGCTGCCCTGCCTCGTGAGGAGCGGACATGCTGTCGGTCGTGATCGATCGCCGATGCACGCTTGATTGCTGTCAAGTGTCATACCGGAAGACATCACGCTCACGGGCTGCCTCCGTGCGCAAATAACGGAACCGCTGTGAGCCTCCCTCGCGCTTCTTCATCGTGGATAGGCGCGGCGTCTCGTTGCTGAGTCGCAGCGTAGATGGCCATCTTCGGAGCCTCAGTCCGAACAGCCCTTGAGCCTTTGCCTTTTAGGCCGTTAGGTTATCTTCGAGAAGAATGTCGATGACGGATGTTGCCACCGTTTCGTCAACACCGCTATTTTGCAAAATAAGGCGATTTTTATCAAGGTTTTGATATAAATTGGCTTGAAAGCAGTTTGATAAATTGAAGCCCTCTTTTATTAAATAGCTACGATTTTGTAAGCAATTCTACTAGTATATACCTATTTAATTCGGAGGTTTTTAAGTTAAGTTATAGCTATAAAGGCTAGTATAGTATATATAAAACTAGCGGGATTTCCTTACCTTTACTATATAATTGCTTAATAACGGCTCGACTAATTTATATATAACTTAACGAGTAGCTTATCTTAACGCTATTAAGAGCGTATATAATAGGGCGTTACCGCTAAAAAATTACTAGAGGTATTATAACCTCTAAGGGCTAGAAATTAGGCCTAAAAATCGCTAAAAAATCGCTAAACTCCTA
>KZ109970.1:1149-23626 GCA_002116395.1 Ramularia endophylla | reverse complement strand
AACTATATTATACCTAGAATTAAGTAAGAATAGATTCCGATTACATTTAGAAAGACGTATTAAGGCTTTCGTAGGTTACTTATATCGAGCTCTATAGGCTTTCGATCCTTAGAGTAGTTAATTACGTACGCGAACCTACTAATATTAGTATAAGGATACTATAGGAGAGCGATAATATACTTAACCTTACATATACGAATAGGAGTTTTGCCTCCTATAATAACGTAGTTAGTTAGTACTTCGTTGTCTAGAACTATACTCTCGAAGGCTTATTAACTCTTATAGTATTCCTAGGAGTACACCTAGTACTTAGGATCGTTTTCTTTATCTTCCGATTCCGTTCCGATAGTGCTCGGAATGCCTTTAGAAGGCCTAGCTACGGAGTACTAGGTAGGTAGGGGAGGTCTAGTAGTTAGAGTCGGATTAACTACCTCTAGAAAGTTATTAGAGGCCTTCCTAGCGAATAGAGATAAGAATAGAGTAGTAGTAGGGCTCTCCTCTCTACTATCCTTCTAAGTTAGATTAAGGACCTATATAGGGTCCTAGTACTATATAGAAGGAATTAGAAAGTAATCGAAAAGGACTTAGATGTCTTACAATCTTAAAAGCCTAGTTAAGCGGTTAGAAAGCGTTCTATAAATATACTCGATACTTACCTCTAGCTTCTACGTACGCGACCGTAATAGAGGGTTATTTATCTAGTCTTAAGTAAAGGTAACTAGGACATAGTTAGACATAGTGTCGTAGCTTAGTAGGAATTTAGTTAGTAGTATTAGTATATAGTAGAGTAAAGTAGATGTTAGGAATTAGAAAGCTTTTAGAAGGGAAATCGATTCTTATCCCTAGAGACATCCTTGCTACTTTTCGAAAGCATTCTTATTACTTTTTACGTCTCCTTACTTCTAGGCCTATTATAGGCCCTAAATCTCTCCCCTCGGTACGGCTTAGAGCGGAATGTATAGAGAAAGAATTACGCTTTCGAATCCTATTACTATTAGCTATCGGGGCTCGGCCCGATTTAGCCGAGGTCAGCCGAGGAGGTTAGGTCAGCTAGTTAAGCGGTCGAGTTTGTGTCGTATACGAAAGCCACCATACCAAGCCGCTGTGCCGCCTCCTCCCCGGCGGGCCGATCTTGGTTCAAATACCGGGAAGGATTTCGCTGCAAAACACATCGTCATCCCGGAGCTGTCTGCCCGAGAGACGGGCCAAACCATCTCACAAGAAAAGGAGGTCTGTGGGCTGACCTCACCCTTTACAAAAGCCTGTGATGATCAAAGTCCTGCAATAATGTGACTCCGACGGATTTCCGAATTCTATGGTGGTACGACTGAGCTCGAGTTGATCTGTTCTCACCAGACACTTGCTTCAGCCAGAAACATGATCATACAGCCGCAGTCTCTACCACTACCTGCAATTGCCTGTAATACGGTGACGGTGGATGAAAGCTATACGCACAGCACTTGAATGCATCAGAAGGGAGGTCTCTCAAAAACGGAGCCGTAGCCGTAGCCTTTGCCTTTCCCTCTCTACTGGATCTACCCTGCTAGGATGTGGGCCTTGAGACGATGCGTCGGGATGCTATAGCACGGTGATCTTGAATGGACTTTTGCATTCTCATCTGAGCACCATAAGTCTGGGAAGACCTCAGTGAACTAGGTACAAGCAGGCAAGTACTCTGCTGTCCTCCTCACCCTCAATCCCAACCCTTTTAATTCCGAATTCAATCTCAAGTTCTCTCCTCTCCTCTCCAAGCTCGCTTCCCAGCACGTGAAGTACCGTGAATGAGACGCAACTTCTCGCAGCAGCAATGAAGACATCCATCGGGAACAATTCACTCCAACAAGTCCTCATCCTTCTCCGCCTTGACCTTCTTGGTCGGGGACTCCTCGTCGTCTCCACCAGCCTCATCGGCCTCGCTGACGCTCTTGTCGGCATTCTTGCGCTTGGCGCTCGATTTGCCCTTCGCATCTCCAGCAGCCTTCTTGCCGGGAGTGCGCTTAGATGGGGTCTTGGGTGTGTTGGAAGAAGTGTCGGTAGCGGCTGGCGCGTCGCTTCCAGCAGGAACGGCGACCGTCTTCTTCACCTTGTTGAAGCGCTGGCTGTGAAGTCCACATTGTCAGCAAATATAAGGTCCCGATGCGCCAAAACAATCGAGACCACCGTAGGTGCTCAGCAGAACTGGTGGCCACTTCAGTCTTGAAGGGAAGATCATACCGGACTGACTCGGACGTGAAGCCCTCGCCCATCATCGCGGCGACGTCGGCCCACTTTGGAACTGGTCCAGTGAGAGTGATGACTGCCAACAGCAGTTGCTTGTCCGTGGTATCTGTCCAGGACACGCCAGCTCCTGCCTTTGCCGGCATGGTGATGGTTGTTGGTGGAAGAAAGTATTGTTGAAAGGTTTGGTTCGGAGTGCTGTTCAAACTTTGTTGGTGAAAGTTTTGGGGAAAGTTGTTCTGGAAAGATGAAAGAGGATGGCGGTTGACGAGAGAAGTCGAGAACATGTGAGTCAAGATTCGGTTCATTCACTTTCATGTGCACCTGGAACACTTCTGCCCCACTAAGACGTGACGGCCTCTCATCTGTAGGCGCGCATTGCACGCTTCTGGAATATGTGTTCTAGATTCAATCCGGGTGGAATGGAGAGAGAAGGAAAGAGCAATACCAGTACGGACAAACAACCATATAGCACCAAAGGAGGATGGATGGAGACCTGAGCCATTTTGAGGTCGCAGTGTGTGCCTATGGCAGCTAATGTAAACATCTCGACTCCGACCAACGCCATCCCGAAGCACCAACCAAAGCACTCCGCCGACCAAAATTTCATGATTTTCAAATCTAGCCAACCCACCGCCTGGCACTCTTGAACATCCTCGTCCAAGGCCCAAACTCACCCCATTCCTTCGCCTGCTCCTGCGGCAGGTAGCTAGCCACCTCCTTGAGAATAGTGCGCTCAGGATGCGGCATCATAGCCAGGACTCTACCATCAGGTGTCCTCACAGCAGTGATGCCCGAAGGACTACCATTAGGGTTGTAAGGATACTGCGTCGTGGGCTGAAGGTAGTTGTCCACATAGCGCATGGATACCAAGCCCTGGTCAGCCAAAGACTTCTCCGACGAACTTCCTGTGCTGGAGAAGTTTGCCCGGCCTTCACCGTGTGCGGTCACGATAGGTAGATAGCTGCCGCTCATACCATGCAGGAATACGCTTGGCGGTTGCGATGACGATTCCTCGACCTTCACCATGCATACACGGGCTTCGTATTGCTCGCTGATGTTGCGTTCGAAAGTAGGCCATGTCTCTGCTCCCGGAATGATCTCTGTGAGACGGGAAAGGAATTGACATCCATTGCAAACTCCCAGAGCGAATGTGTCCTTACGCTCGAAGAAGTTCTTGAAGTTGTTGCGTGCTTCTTCATGTAGCAGGACACTCTTGGCCCAGCCTTGGCCTGCTCCAAGAACGTCGCCGTAGCTAAAACCACCACAAGCTGCGAGGCCAACACAGGACTCGAGAGAGAATCGGCCGGAAATGATGTCTGTCATGTGCACATCGATAGGGCTGAAGCCGGCGACTGAGAATGCAAACGCCATTTCGGATTGGCCGTTGACACCCTGCTCCCGGAGAATAGCAACGCGAGGTTTCGCTCTAATCTGAGAAGTGAATGATGATAGCATCGGCATGATGTTCTCCTGTGGCTTGTAGGTGAGCTTGTACTGCAGACCTGGGTTGTTGTCATCTTCAATGTTCTTCTTCTCTGCATCTGCGCAGTCTGGGTTGTCTCGCAGCTTCTGCATAGCCCAAGAGGTATGAGACCACTTCTGTTGCAAATCATTCCGCGATGCTCTGTAGATGCAACCTGCACCGTAGTGGATCGACAGCTCCTGCTTCGATACCTTAGGGACAGTAGCAATGGTGATAGGCGTCATTGGTGCGAAGACACCGCGGAATACATTCTCATGCTTTTTCCGAATCTGGAAGACTGCTCCAAGCTCCTCGTTGAACAGAGTCTCGATGACATCCTGCGGTCTACCAGACTTGACGATGCGATCAAGCATCAGTTCCAGACCGCAGCGACCGGCGAACATCATCTCGACTAAAGTTGTGAATAGCCCACCGTCAGAACGGTCGTGATATGCAAGCACAATATCGGATTCGTGCAACTGCTCCACAGCATGAAAGAAGTCTTTGATGTGGTCGACGTCGTGGACATCTGGCGCTACGTTGCCAACCTTGCCAAAGCACTGGGCGAGAGCAGAGCCACCGAGAGCTTTCCTGCCACCAGCAAGGTCAACGAACATTAGCAGAGTTTCGCCAACTTCTTCTGGCCGTCTCAATGCAGGCGTCCAGGTACTGGCGAGATCATTGACGGGTGCAAAAGCGGAGATGACGAGGGAGAGGGGTGCAGTGACCTCCTTGCCCTCCCACTTCGTCTTCATAGACATCGAGTCTTTGCCGACTGGGATGCTGATGCCCAGTTCGGGGCAAAGCTGCATGCCAATCGCCTCAACAGCTTCATAAAGAGCAGCACCCTCGCCCTGATGACTGCTTGCAGCCATCCAGTTAGCAGATAGTCTAACACGACTTAAGCGATTGGGCAGACTCGCTGCAGCAATGTTGAGCAGCGATTCAGCAACAGCCATGCGAGCTGATGCCGCTGCAGAGATGAGAGCCAAAGTGGGCTTCTCACCCACAGCCATTGCCTCACCCGTGGTGATCCCCGGCGTCAAAGATGTGGCGGTGACGGAAACGTCTGCGACAGGAGTCTGCCAAGGTCCGACCATTTGATCTCTGACTGTAAGCCCACCAACAGTGCGATCCGCGATTGTGATGAGGAAAGACTTGGAACCCACTGCAGGGAGAGATAGCACGCGATCAATAGCACTACCCAACACCGAATCCGCTGCTACCGTTGGGAGGTAAGTTGAGAGACTGCTGTCAAAAGTTGGCAGCTGAAGCCTCCGAGTGATGTCGGTTTTTCGTGTTTTGGGTACTTGACCGAACAAAGTTCCCATTGGCAAATCAATGGGCTTCTGTCCATCGGCAGAGTGGCTATCTGCGAGTACCAAGTGCTGCTCTTGCTCTGCTTTGCCAACAACTGAGTAACCGCATCGTTCACGTTTAGCGATCTTCTTAAAATCGTCCAACCGGTTCGGAGCAATAGCCATTACGTAGCGTTCCTGAGCTTCGCAGCACCAGATTTGTAGCGGGCTCAGGCTTGGGTCTGCATTGTCAATCTCTCTCAAGTGGAATGTAGCCCCGAAGCCTGCATCATGTACCAGCTCAGGCAGAGCGTTGGAAAGACCTCCAGCTCCGACGTCGTGGATGAACTGGATCGGGCTATCGGCACCAAGTGATGTGCAAGTGTTGATGACTTCTTGCGCTCTTCTTTGGACTTCGGCATTGCCTCGCTGCACACTAGCAAAGTCCAGGTCGACGCTCCCTTCTCCAGATGAGATGCTTGATGCTGCGCCGCCACCCAATCCGATAAGCATTGCTGGTCCTCCAAGAACAATCAGATGTGCTCCAGGGCTGACCTTTTCCTTCTTCTTGAGAGAATGTTGCGGACGAACGGTGCCGACACCACCAGCAATCATGATGGGTTTGTGGTAACCCCTGACCTCCGGCTTCGCCTCATCTTCCGACACATTCATGGAAAAAGTTCTGAAATAACCCGTAGTGCATGGTCTGCCAAACTCGTTATTGAATGCAGCACTACCGATTGGCGCTTCAAGCATGATGTCCAAACTGCTTGCCAAATGTGCTGGCTTTCCAATATTTAGCTCCCATGGCTGGTTGTGACCAGGTATCAACAAGTCAGAAACACTAAATCCAGTCAGACCGGCCTTGGGCTTGGAGCCAGTTCCAACAGCTCCCTCGTCGCGAATTTCTCCTCCAGATCCAGTGGCTGCTCCAGGATAAGGCGAAACAGCAGTTGGGTGGTTGTGCGTCTCGACCTTGGCGAGATAATGGACGTCTTCCTTCGTCAGCTTCCACTCCCCACTCGCGTTCTCGGGAGCCCAGTGGCCTCCAGCACTGCCTTGGAGCACGGCGGCATTGTCGCTGTAGGCGGATATGACTCCCTGACCATGCTTTTCGTTCGTGTTCCTGATCATTTGGAATAGACTGCGGTCCTTCACTTGCTCATCAATCGTCCACGTCGCATTGAACTGCTTGTGTCTGCAGTGCTCAGAATTAACCTGAGCAAACATGAACAGCTCCACGTCCGTTGGATTGCGCTTCAGTTTGTTCGTATACGCTTCAATCAGGTAGTCCATTTCAGGTCCATCCAGCGCGAGCCCGAGGGTCCTGTTCGCCTCTTCAAGCGCGAACCTGGGTCCCTTGCTATGTTGCAAAAGTTGAACTTCTTGCAGCGGGGCAGGTGGACTTTGAGCGAACATTGCGTCCAAGTCCGGAGGTTGAGAACTGATAATCTCTGTCATGCGATCGTACAGTGAATCGCGATTGGGAATGGATCCATCTTTCGATGGCTCCTCGAACTTAGCAACCAGGACAAAACCTCTTTCGACTCGACGTACCACCTTCTCGAGACCGCAAACGTGAGCAATACTCGTCGCTTTTGAGCTCCAAGGTGAGATCGAGCCTGGACGTGGGCTGATGAAGAAGATTCTTGTCGTTTCATCTTCAGGCAGGTGGCCATTGATCACCGCCTTCAGCAGGATGCCGTACAACTCATTCTTCGGATCCGGATAACTTCCGTACTCGAGCAACTGGTCGAGAACGGAGATCTGTTCGGCCAACAGTTCCTGTTTTGAAGAGACATAGTGCACCCATATCGACTGCAGATCCGAAGCACCGATCGCAGCTTTCAGTCTCTGCAGGCGGAAGTCCGAGAACGCGGATGAGCCGGGAAAGGCGCGATAGACACCTCGAGGTTCCTGCATTGCGGCGGCAATGTCTTTGGAATCACAAAGTAACCCTCGTGCCAAAGGCTGTGAGGCGACGAAAGCGTAGTTTGACTGCAACTTTTTGAGTCGAAGTAGTGAGAAAATTTAAGGTTCAATGGTGGCGTTCTGCGAGCTAGCACGTGCAAAAGTTTAACCTATTGTCAACATCGAAGTGAGCAAGGCAAGCACTGTAAGGTAGAAGTGAAGTTAGTGCTGCATGTATGCAACCAACATGTGAACGACAAGTGATAGGATACCATCGCGTTAAACTCCTATCCTTCTAGGTATTTGGACGCCACGCTCAGGCATCAGGCATCCTGCGCCACGAATAGAGGTCTTTGACTCCCTTTAACAAAGTAGATATTTCCATACAGCCCTCCTTTCACAGAGCAATCGCTCGCTCTCAACTGGCAACAACTCCTTTCCGACTGCTGCTCCTCGATCTGCTGCCGGTGACCGTTCCAGAAGGCGCCGACGACGATGAGACTGTCGCAATATGCTGACTTTTGCTGCCGTGCGAACGCTTCTAAAACACGCGCCAAATCCAATCAGAACAACACGCCATGATTTCATAAGCATCCCAACAAGGCAGAGGAAGAACAAAAGCTGCATGGCTAAAGTGCGGTGTGCGAAGGGAAGCAGTGTGCAAACGAGAAGGGAATATCAAGGATGTCAGGTGTATGGGGACGATGCGCAATGCTTTGAGCATCTCACCCACGTACCGTATTCCTCTCAGCTCTCCTGTCGTCCTGTAGGCGCAAGCGCTCCATCGAGATCGGATCGCCGTCCTCGGCGCGCATTGGGCTCTTTGACGAGCTGCCTTGTGGTGGTCGTACCGCTGGTGCATGGCCATTCTGCTTCATCGATTCCGCCAGTTGCGTCAATCGATCCCATTTGGCCTGGCGTGTCGCTTTGATAGCTTCGGCATTATTCTGGTCTTCGGTGTAATTGTGGGAGCACTCATCAAAGAGTTGCGGATTCACTTCCATGAACAGCTTCATAGCATTGTATACCATGCCATGGATAGTTCTGTTGAAAACGTCAGCAAAGTTCCATTTGTAATCAAGAATGAAGGCACCCACCGATTCCAATGGCCTTTCGAATTTTCGTACAAAGGTGCAAACATGATAGGCAAGATAACGTCCACGTTATCGCTGACAAGATTGCAAAAGTACTCATTGTTCCAGAAGTAGAGCGCACGCTCGGCAACCTGCGATCGATTAGCTGCGTACAACGGATCGGACTGAAAGGGTGACATACCTGGAAGTGAGGACTTGCAACGCTCTTTGCAAGTTGGTTGAACAAAGGCTCCTGAACTTTGGCGAACTCCGCAGGATCCATTACCTCGAAGATATCCTCCACTTCGTTGAGGAACATTACCTCTTTGGTGCTGTTGACTTTGGGCCAGTATCGCAACAGTCCCAACACCACCTCCTCTGTGAGCGCTGCATCCTTTTCCAAAAATTGAACAATACAGTACGCCAATTGGGGGTGGTACATGCTCAAGCTCTTGACTTTGTGGAGCGGAATCAACACACGAGTCAAGAACAGCTTGTGCTCCTCTTTCAATGGAAGTGCGAAGCCATTGATAATCGACCCAAGTATTTCCAGTAGCTCAGCAATGCCGTTGAAACGCTCTGTTTCATAGATGAACTGGAAGAACACGTTGTTGATGCTCCGTCTAATGTACGAGCGCAAGTTGAGGAACTTGCCATATATCCTGTGCAGCGTAGTCTTCAGGAAGTCTCGTTCTCTGGGGTCTTCCGAATCGAACAAAGCAAGAAGTTGCAACACAAAACCGTGATCGATGTACTGCTTCGCAAAGTTTGTGTTGAAGTCCTGACTTTCGATGAATCGGAGGAAGAACTCGTATACGACTTGGATGTGTGGCCACGCAACTTCGAGTACAGGCTCGTCCTCCTCTGGGTCAAATGCTTCGCCTTGCGGATTCATCGGCGGAGGGATAGGTCGAAACAGGTTCTTGGCAAACATCTCCACGACTCGTGGATACATGGGCTCCGATATGACTTGTCGATTCTGTGCGACATAATCCAGTAGCTCGTGCAGCGCCAATCGCTTGATTTCCTTGCTCTTCATATCTCCAGAAGCATCATTAAAGTCGAAAATGATATTGCATTGGTCCAGCTTTTGCATGAACAACTCTTGACGGCGATTTGGTGGAACCTCGTGGAATCCAGGTAGCTTTTCCAACTCGCGCTGTCTCTGGTCTGAAATGTCAAATCGCGATGAATGCTGTCTTTTCGGCGTCCTGATGCCCTCGGGTACGGTGTCTTTCGGTGTAGCCTGTAACCGGTCGAACAGCAAGCTCTTCTGACCCGCCTTGGGTGGCGCAAGATCGTGTGGCATCGTTTCGGCTTGTCCGGGAGCTGGAACGTGCTGTTGTGTGTTAGCGATTACGCATGATGTGAGAGGCATGTTGATGGTGACGGACAGGGGCGCTTGGAGATATTACCACGCTGGGCGCCAGTGGCTGGCCATGCCGTCCGGGTGTTGATGGACCGCCTGGTTGACCCTGACCGCCACTGGCAGAGGTTCCACTGAGAGGCGGAAACAGACCCTGGTTGGGCGCATTTGATGGCGGTTGGCCGGGCATTGGCGCGCCGGGGTGCGACTGTGTGGGAGCATCGGACGAAGGCTTGTTGCGGGTGTCGACGAGGTTGCTTGTCGACGACGAGGGCGTAGCAGCCGGCGACTGGCCTGATGAGCCTGCACCGTGTGGTGACGCGGTGCCAGACGACGAGTCCTTCTTCTTGGCCAGCTTGTTACCCTCCCGGTCCTTTGCTCGCGAGAGCTGGCTCTGTCAGGTTCTTCCATCAACACTCATGCGCCGCGACTTGCCAATATGGGGAACTTACCACGCGTTGCCGAAAGCCCTTCATCGTGACACTCGTCCAATGGGACGACGCGCAGAGCGAGCCAGTGCTAAGCTGCGAGCAGCAAGGGAATGGGAATGGGCCCCAGCCCTTGCGGTGGGTAGCGGGCGGGCGGACGGACGAGTCGCAGTGCGGGATATCGGCTGGTGGTCTCTCTCTCCTCGACGGTGATTGAGGTCACGTCGGCGGTGTGCAGCGGGGATGAACGGCGAGGGGAGCGGAGGTTCTTGCCTGACGTCTATGCTTGGCGCAGTCCGGCAGCCGGAGCGGCGGTCGATCAGCAGGAAGTGGATTGCAAGTTCAATTGCGTTGCTTCTCGTTTGTCGTCTTCCGGTCCAACGAGCAGGAGATAGTCGGGAGTACTGCCAGACAGCGGAGGTCTCGTCGACTTCGAGGGGTCAACACAGAGGTCACAGCTCTCAGGTACCTTACCCTAAAAATCACCACGTGATTGCGTAACTCACCTCTCGACTCATCAAAACATCCATCCATTCTGCCACTGAGCCAAGGAATCCCTTCACCAACAAAGTGCTTTGCTATCCCGTAGAGTGCTCAAAAAAGGTGGCTGTTTCAAATACACCGTCTCGCAGACATCACGGCGACCAAGTCGAGCTCTTTCATGCTTTGCAACAACAACAACAACGACATGGCCACCCCTCAAGTTGAGAACGAGCTGCACGCCAATGCACAGGAACAACGAGGTGCCTCCATCCACCATATCGCGTCTCGGAGGATTGTGAGCATCGAGCATCCAGCAATAGTCAAGAACTTCGGACGCGGCTTCAAATCACTGGGTGGCGAGGCTCAGATCAAACATGTAAGTGGCAGCAGCAGCAGGTGGCACTTCACAAGATGCGAACGGCATCTCATGCAACGGTAGGTCCTTGAACATCATGTCGGCGACTCCAAGCTCAGCAGCAAGCAAAATGGACTGCCAGAGCCCGTAGTGGGCGTCTCACTTCGGCCCAATGACCCTCTTGCCAAAAGAATCCCGTCCACTGGCGTCGACACGAGAAATGTGCTAGTAAAGGTAACAGTTCCAAAACGCACAGGGAGAAAGCGGAAGCGCGGATCAGACGCGCCATTCGAACATGCAGACCAGGGGGAAGGCAACAGCAACAGCAACGTTACGGCACCCGAACTCCTCCAGCGGCTTCGAGACAGCCATGGCAACTACAGTATTGAAGCGCTTGGGATGTTGCGCGAGACACACCGCTTCCGCACGCTCGCCGACTTTCAGCTTCGCAATGCCGACCTGCCTATTATGCAGGAGCTCAGAGACCATGTCATGACTACGGACTACGATAGACTCAAAGACTTCAACATTAACCTCCACACAAATGCTCCCGTGCCCACCGCATTCCCAGGGCCGCCACAATTTGTCAGCTCGGACCTGCCTTTCAAGTATGAGTATGAGCAAGCAACTGGCGTCGTCTTCCTGAGAGACGAAAGCGGAAACTTGACTTCAAAGAACACATCAGCGCCGCCACGTCGTCTGACATGGGTAAGCCACCTCTCTCATACTGTAAAGCGTCCACAGCGCGCAATATCGCGAGTGTGAAGACGTTCCCTAGCTTTGCATTGACACTAATTTTGCTTCACAGGGCCTTCCGCCAGACACCGAGGACATACCACAAACGGCTCCGCTGGAGATCCCCAAACGCAACCCTAATGGCGACATGTTGCCCCGGGCGATCGAGGAGCTACAAAAGCTCCTCGAAACAAGGCCACTCGTTACCAAGAGGGTGGCCCTGAACGCAATGCCTCCCGTCAGCGATTCAATCTTCAAAGAAGCTACTCAGTTCGTGGGTTACAGCTTCAAAGCCGGGCCCTGGCGCGACAGCTTGATAAAGTACGGCGTGGACCCGCGCAAGGATCCCAAGTATCGATTCTACCAAACCATGACCTTCCAGTCAGACAGGGAAGCATTCAAACTGGCACCGGAATCTGCCAAAGTCGGTGATGGCAACCACAACACGCTTTGGGCGCGTACACTACGCCACAGAAGAGCAGATCCAACCACCCACATATTTGACGGCAAGAACATTACCGCAAATGGAAAGACTTGGCAGGTATGCGATATTACAGATCCACTCGTGCATGACATCTTCCACACGGAGAACATCCGCAGAGAGTGTGATGTATATCAATGGGGCTGGTACCACAACGGCACAGTCGCCAAGGGTCGAGCGATTATGAAAGACAAGATGAGATATCTATTTGCTGGAGAAGTTCCGCCTGCGGAAGACTACATTCCTGTCGCCGCAATGCCTGAAATCGTGACATCAAACTCCTGTCATCTTAGCAGAGAGAAGTATGGCCTTCATGTATCACAAATGAGCCTCGATATGCGAAACATTGCGAAGAACTTGGAGCATCAGCGAGTGGGTTCCACCAGACGATGGAGCGCCAAGCAAAAGGCTGGCGGTGCTACCGGGGAGGAGGCCCAAGGAGGTGCTGGCGAAGGAGACGATGATTCGGGTCCGCGAGAGGAAGGCAAGGACGAGGACGGCAATGATGACGGGGACGGCCAAGGCGACTTTGACGATGACATTGACGACAGCCAGGCTGATGGAGAGGAGAGTGGAATCTCGAAGCAGGCTGATGGCATTGAATGCGGGACCAACCAGCCTGATGAACACAGACACGGAGAGAATGAGGGTGGAAGCGGAGACGCGATTGTCGAAGAATGATACGCGCACTCATACAAAATATCACTACTTCGAATTGGCGAATGACGCGCCATCAAAGATGGTCCAGCATGGAATTGCGAACAAACTGTGGTCCTTGCATGTCACTCAAACAGGTCTGTTGAGAGCAAAGGGTGAAGGGTTCAGTAAGATGTCAGAGAACTCGAAGTCAGCTGTTATTCGGAGACAACGACGCTCTGGCATATGCGTCGAGGCCGTACGTTGTTCCATGCCATTATTTACATCTCTCGTTCGCAAAGCTCCCTTTTCCCCCTCGCCGTTTACACTTTTGTACCATGACTCGGCTGTGCTTCAGAAAATCGCCGACACGAATCGTCACCTCATGCTCCGATCCACGAGAGATACTGCAATATCATTCACAAATCATGTCTGTAAGATTTATGAGTTCTTTTGTTTTTGCAGAACAACAATCAGTATTGAGCTGCTGCAAAACACAGGTCTCGATCTCGAGAGTACCTTAAGAGTCGGTGTCAATGCTGTTGGACGGGCCGTCTGCAGGAGCGAGGACGTCATTGAAGCCAAGAGAATAATGTTCCTGGTGTAAATGATGCACCGTCGTCCAATGCTGGTCTTTTGATGTCCACGACGATTTTCAACATGCTAGAAATTGCCGCCCAAGACGGATGTCAAAACTCTGCGTGTGTGAATGGATAGCAGTGTGCTGAGAAGCGATTCGTAGCAACTTTCACATGCTTTGAATTGATAAACGGGACCAGGCGTTCGAAAAGAGACCGATCAACGCACGGGTCCTTGCTTTTGATTGGCTGAAATGACTGTCACATGAACGCCGCGAACCTCCCTCCTCTTCTTCCTGTTTCTGCTTCTGCTTCCCTTCTGCTCCAGTGCCTTTGGTGATGATACGATAATACAGCAACGTCTATGTTCTTTCTCTCCTTCCTCGAACCTAGAAGTTATCATTCTCGCGATAGCTAGCGCCGCATGAGCGGGGATGGAGCTCTCCCAGGAGAGACCACCGTCTGACGTGGTGCGCTCGCCCAATACGACGACAACATGGCCCTCGGTGCCGCAACACACTCCTGAAAAAACACCCGCGCAAGCCGACATCACCTTGCCAGGACTCAAGACGGTACTATCGCCCGAGTTTGAGCGGCGTCCGTCCACACAAGGCAGTCCACTGGTACACGGCTCGCCAAATTCCACAAGAAGTCTGCCCAGGATTGATCCTGGATATGCCAACATCACAGATACTCGGAGGGTGGGAGATGCAACCATGGCCAGTCCGCTCGGCACAGCAAGCGCTGTGAGTTTCGAGGATCGCGGTGTGCGATCGACAAGCGTGGTATCAATGGATGATCCAGATGTGCGCATTGCTGCAGAAGCACTTTCAGGGCTTGGAAACCCAGCAGGTGAGTAGTACAACGTCAGACTTGGGTGTGCGAGAATAGTCGCACTGACCTTTGCTACTCAGCTTTTGCACGCTCTTCCCGAGGCCCAAGCATGCATATGTCGTCACATGCGAGCCCTACAATGGGTGCGCCTGTCTCGCACGATGAGCCTTTGCTCGAGCTGATAGCGCAGGCCCATCCCTGGGTAGGAGGCACAATCAAGGGT
Source organism: Ramularia endophylla (assembly GCA_002116395.1). Classification (NCBI taxonomy): domain Eukaryota; kingdom Fungi; phylum Ascomycota; class Dothideomycetes; order Mycosphaerellales; family Mycosphaerellaceae; genus Ramularia; species Ramularia endophylla. The sequence continues at coordinate 9,543 of KZ109970.1, read as the reverse complement.
TCGCTATCAGCCTATTCTACTACAAAGCATTACTCTCCCCGCTTCGTTCAGTATGGCTACAATCTGGTTGAGCGAAACATCACCACTCCAGTTGTTAGTGTAGTCAGTACAGTGGGTGGCATGACTGGAGTAGAGAACGGTATGCGCCGGTATCTGGAAGCTCGACGACCAATGGACCTTGAACATGGTCAAAAAGGAGACTCAATGGACGTCGACGGCTACGCAGACTCCATGCCAAGACAAGGGCGCGATGCCGTCTCGGAACAACTGCCGGCATATGGTGCCAGTAGACCACCCTCATACCGGGAAGAAGAAAGCCCAGCATCCGCAGATCGGTCAACTGAGCGACCACCACACAATCGCAGCTGGTCTTCGCAGATATTCGTCACGACCTCTGGTCTATCTGTCGCCTTGAGCACAACATCCCGTCACAGCCTGCGGTTCTGCTTGAACATGCTCAGCCACGCATTTGCAAACGTCGAGCAGCTAACTCGAGCATTGTCTATTGCCCTCAACCAGTATGAGGACACTCGCCAACAATACATTGATGGCTCTTGTCTCGAAAAGGGAGAACGCCTCTCTACGCCAGATCGCAACGAAGACGCGAGACAACTCGCCAACGACATAAAGCATCGATGCGACCAGATTATGCAGACGCTCAAATATGTCGTCGACCATGTCAACAACTATGCTGGCGGAGCGCTCCCCGCCAACGCTCGTGAGTTTGTCAGAGCGCAGCTTATGTCGCTCCCACAGCGTTGGCGAATCGTATCGGACGGCCAGTCTGCCGATTCCGAAACCAGTCGCCATGCCCAGCGAATGATCGCCTTCGCGACCGAAGGCCTGGACATGATGACACAAGTCAGCGGTGTCTTGAAAGCCACTCTCGAATCTGCCGAGAAATGGTTGGAGAGAGTGGGACGCCAAGATCAGGACCAACACATGGAAGATCAACAGATGCGGGATCGAGACGTGGCAGACCAGCATATGCATGATGATAAATCGTAAACCCGACTTGTCTAGTCAAGAGGCCACCGGGAAGTGGTACCTGGCAGATCCGATTCCGAGGAGCCTCCGTCGGTTGATGATAATGCCATCTGCAGGGATTGCACAAATCACGGGATGGACGCATGCAGCCATTGCCGCTCCGCTCGCTGGCTGAAACGTCCACAACAGGCAAACGGTTGAGGTCGGGGTTTACAAACTCACCATCGGACTTCGACCGTGTATGTGGGTCGAATTCCGATATGAAGAAAAGCAAGGACATTATAGCGGTCAAACATCCCTGTCGTGACTGCGTCGGCGTTTGGGGGCTTGGCAGTGCAACGCAGATATGCGTGTTGGGTTACGATTGGTATATGGAATGATACGATGAAGCGGTTTGCCAGGCGTCTGATATGTAGAGAAAACTATTGTGTAAAGAAGAGTTAGGTTGGGTGGAAGGTTGTAGGAAAGCACACTGTTTGGCCTTGACTTGTTGGTGATGCGTTGTCCCATGACCACGCGGCGGCCATCGTTACCTGTTCCTCTTTGGTTCGTTCGAAGATCATGGTGGTTTTCGACGTAATATGCATTCAGCGTGGTCGGGTGGCCTGTTCTGCAGACAGATCAATACCTCTCGCCTCTTTTATGCTAAGGTAGGGCTCAATGCAAGCATCCCGTCTCTATAGAGTCTAGAGCTTGATATAACTAAGTCTAACTTTATAGCTAGGTACCTATAGCCAGATTACATTCATGTTCATTGTCTAGCTTACACAACTTCACCTCAAACTCAGACACTCTGCCGCCCAGTTCGCCTCGGTTGCCAAAGCGCCAGCCAGTTGAATGATATCGGCCAGCATCTTCTTCACTTCAGTTGGCGTAAGCTGGGCATCGTCCCAACTCGGCATGACCATGACCTGCGTCTGCTCGACTTGCATACAGTTCCACAAGATGCCAACATCAGCCCTGCTAATCTGTTGGACTCTGCGCAGTCTTTCAAATTGCGGCAAAAATGGAAGCCAGTTGAATATCTGACGTCTCCAAACATCATACATGATATCTCCATCGCCTTCCCCACTTTCATTCAGCTTCGCCACGATGTTCATGAAAGGTGCTTGGGCGTGTTGATTGATAGTCATCTGTTCTTCCTGGATTCTGTGAAGAAAGTCAAGAGTGCTTGCTCCATCGCTTACCGCAATGGCCATGACCACCGCTTGTACCATTGGGCCATCGACCTCCATCGCAGAGGGTAGCTGAGAAGCTTGCCATTCTGGCAGGTAAGGCCAGGCTCTTCCTGCTTGATACTGTGCAAATAGGGCAGTATCACGGCCCGTCAACTTCATGTTGAGCAAGGCGAGTGCCGCTTTCATTACGGTAGAAGCATCAATGCCGTGTTCTTGTTTGAGTCTCTGCATGTCTGGGAGATTACAACTTTCGGACAGTCCAGTCACACCATCGCCTTCTGGAACGAGCGCGGTACGGTCTGGACCGGGTTTCCCTGTAGAGGTCTCAACCCACCCTTTTGTGTCACCCTTGAACCACTCGGGTGCTTTTTGAGTAGGATACAAAGAAGGTATTTGCAAGTGAAGGCCTGCCAACCGTCGTGCATGCCACTCCGTCGACGTCTTCGCTGCGATGGAGTTGCGTAGATTGTACTCCGACTCGCTCCACGCCTTGAACGGCACTCGCTTCGGTAGCGAGGAGATCTTCTCTCCACCCAAAAGTGCATCCAGATCCTGCAAGAAGAACGGCAAACTTATCCCATCGAATACCGAGTGCTGAGCCATGTAGATCAAGCCAGCGCAGTTCTCGTCCTTCACATGAGCCAACACAACCCGGAAAAGCGGGCCAGGGAAGGCAGCGTAATCGTATTTGCCATCATTCCAGAACAGCCGCTTCAGGTCTGCCGCAGTATCGACAGGCTCAGCAACCGTAATGCAGTGCTGGAACCAGTGTTTGCTTGGCCGCATAATGACATGCAAAGGTGTACGATCGTCGTACTTGATAGCAAGAGTGCGGAGCATGTCGTGCTGAGCCAGAGCGCTCTCGATGGCTTCACGACATCTATCGACGCTGGCTCCGAGCGACATATAGGCGTGTCGGTGGTTGTTACTCTGCGGCCTTCGTCGGTTCATGAACTCAGCCTGATAGCTGTAGAGAGGGATTACATCCTGGACATTATCCCACTTGAGCCCCATTGGCTCGAGAAGTTCCTCGCAGAGCTTGCGGGTCTTTCGGTAGCTTTCGTCGTTTCCATGAGTGTGAATCATGTCAGTAGTCCCGGGCGGCCCATCGTGTTGTGGGAACTCAAGCGTTGTCCCTTGTGTACGTTCGTTCCGGCTGTCAAGAAGCTTCGCCTGAGCATTCGCAGTGGTATGACTGGATATCTCGTGAGCTGTAAACGAGAGACCAGTCTCCTTCTTGAGGCTGGCAGGAAATCGAGCAACCACCAAGCTGTCCGCGTAGTTTCGTATGTCATCATCGGCCGTGAATGTATCAACTCTCAACAACCTTCGCCAAACTTCGACCAGTTTGTCTTTAGTGTCGGCTGAGCTGCCTTGGTCATTAGTGTCGCCATTTATGTGAGCCTGGCTTTCCAGATGTTTTACAACGTGCTCGCTTAGAACGTTCTTTTGAACTTTGCCGGAGACCTGGCGAGGAGTCAGCATGCACAGAAAAACGTCGGCGCGATGGTGAGGCTAGGCGCTGCCCGATGGAGATTCGAAGTTGCCTGTGGGTCCCATGTTCTTTATCTTACCGTTTTGGGGAAATCAGCCAGCTGCATCTCGTCCAATCGCAATGTCTCTTGGAGTGCAAAGCCTTGGCCTAGCTTTCGAACCAGCGTCTCCTGGATGTCAGTAGCTGGTACCTCTTGGCCATCTTTCGCTTTGATGACCGCAACGGGAACTTCACCGGCGATCTCATCCGGAATGCCAACAACATCCGCATCCAGATCAAATTCCGAAAGTAACAAGGCTTCGATCGATTTCGGACTGATGTTTTCCCCACCCCTGATAATCAAATGCTTGTATCTACCAACGATCTCGATTGCACCGGCCATGTCCATGATGGCCTGGTCTCCAGTCTTGAGCCACTTTCCGAACTTGTCTTCGACGAAAGAGTCGCTTGTGTCCTTGGGAGGTTCGGTCCAGTATGTATCGACAACCATTCTCCCTCCCATAAGCAGTTCCCCTGGCTGCCCTCGTGGGACAATCTTTCCAGTGTCTGGATCGCAAATGCGAAGCTTGGCTCCAGGAAGAACACTCCAAGATGTCGATATTCCCGGTGGCTTCTCTGAGGCATCCTTGAAAGAGGTTATGCATGCAGGCGCTCCTTCAGTCATCCCCCAACCGTCGCCAACTTTCGTTACCCCAAGATCCTGCATAGCACTCTTTATGGTAGCGGGAGTGACAGTTGTGGCACCAAGCACAACGTGCTGCAGACATGATGTATCCGTTGTCGCGAAGTCGGGGTGCCCGAGTAGGGCACTTATGATAGCCGGTACGCCAGCAAAGTCTGTGACCCTCTCCTCGCGAATCGCCTTCAATGTCGCGCTTGGCTCGAAATACGCGGATGCGTGGACAACTGGCAGACCAGCTATGTGAAAGCTAAATGTGGTGTTGATTCCGAAGATATGAGACATTGGTAGGTGCGAGCATAATGACCGCGAACGATCGCAGCATGAAGCGGCTGCGTATGCTCGAACGCATGAAGTCAGGCTGTTGTTGGTATGCGGGCATCCTTTTGGCAGTGAGGTGGTGCCACTTGTCATTAGCACCAGTATAACATCGTCGCTTTTCCTTTCAATCACCAGATCATCCAGATCACGCGAGCCGTGCCCTCTCTTTATGTAAGTCTCGAAATCTTGCCAATCCTCAGATGAACATCCATTTTCAGACTTCAGAACGACGCAACAAACTCCATTCAACTTTCTTACACTTTCATCGAGCCGCTCAGCCGTTGCAGTATCTTGTGCTACGACCAAATCAGGCTTCACAATGTTGAAGACGTTGTCAACTTCAGCATGATTGCTCGCAGATTTGGCATTCTAGGAATGAATCAGCAGAGCACAATTATTATACATGAATAATTTGACTCACGATCGGGCAGAAAACGCAATTGAGTATTAGTGCCGCTCGCAACAAAACATGAACCTCGGCGCAGTTGGAAACATATGCGACCATCCGGTTTCCGGGCCTCAGTCCATTGGCTGCCAACGCTTTGGCACACGCATGACTGACTTGCGTCAATTGTGAGAAAGTCCATCTCAGATAGCGGTTGCTCGAATCTGAGCTGCCACTGTACGAAGAGAGCAAATCGGCTGGCTGATGCAGACATGCCAATGCAAGGTCGTCTGGCGATTGAGGCCCGTTCGCAAGAAGATCGTGGAAGGCTGAAGAGTCAGCAAGGTACACGATTGGTCTTGCGTCGACCTATATCAAAAGCTGCTCAACGTACTCGGCAATGGTTCTGGAAACTCGTCGCCATGAGCTTCCGATAGACGATCACCTCCAGTCATTCTGGCCTGATCAACGCAGAAAGTGTAGTAAACTGTGCTGCACAGAACCAATGCCACCTAGCAAAGTTATACTCTGCAATCGCGTGGTAGCCTCGTGCCATTCTTTATCTTGCCACGTCATGGTCGAGAACAGGCTTTTGGGTACGAGCTGCTCTGATGGGGACAATAATTAAAGATCATGATTCATTGGGGATCCGATGCTGTCCATCAATCGCGTACTCCGTAGGCGGTTAAGTCGTAAAGGCGGTTGAATCGCCAAGGCTGGCTAAACCATTTTAGGACAACACACTGATTTAGAGTGTAGTCGATTCGATAAGTGTAGTCGATACTCTTTCGGCTCCTATCTTTCGGCTTTCTTTAACTTCTCCTTTGCATCGAGCATGACATCACGCTTCGATGTGAAAGCTACAGGATTGTCAGTGGAAATGCCTCAAGAAGCGATTCCGCGCAAAAGGTACCAGAGTACTACCCGTTTCATTCAGACCCTCCAGCCAGAAGTCGTCAATCCATTCGCGCTGTAGCTGTTTTCCACGTGCGAATAATGGATATATGCTTCTCCGGTAGGGCGATGCAGATCTTCATCGAATGTAGAGCTCGCAACGCCGACTAGTATGCTGCAGATCCAGATCGTGGCTTGATGAACGCATAGCGTCCTCAACGAATCGTGAAGATCCCATTGTAGAAGTTAGAGAGTATGGATGTTGTCTAGCCGCTCAGCCGCTGTTGCCATCGATTTCATTTTGTGAGCTGACGCCTGTCATCCCTGTGAAATCCAGTGAGACACAGCCTTGCTGCGAATCCTGACAGAGCAAGCAAAATGTCGTCCCGCAACTCGTCCGATCAATCGTCAGGACGGAAAACAGGGGACGATGGAACCAATTCAGAGAATGGCCCTATCGACAACGGAGAGGTCGAGAAGGCGCACCCAACAGAAGAGCCGCAAGATGGAGGCTTTGATGCCTGGCTGAATGTATTGGGTACACATCTCGTGTATATCAGCACTTGGTATGTGTTCACTCCAGACCAGGTCTCTTGCTTTGTGCTGATCCTTAGGGTAGGGGTCTCGTTACAGCGTATGGTGCCTATGCTACGTATTTCACAACAGGTCTCCTCCAGGGATACTCCGCAACGGATATTGCATGGCCAGGAACACTGCAAGCCGTCTTGATCATTGCTGTCGGAGTGATATCGGGGCCTTTGTTCGACAGAGGGTGAGTTGTGTACGACCCTCGCACAGTCTGGAGTAAAGTTTTGGAGCAGCGGAATCAGACTCCTTGAATGCCATTTCATTCTGGGTCGGTCGCGATTCATAAGCCCTCCAGGCGTCAACGGTCTCGTTAATTGGCTTGAGGCTTAGCCAGACATAATGCTCGTGCTGATCAACACAACAGGTACATCCGCACACTTCTCTTCGTGGGCAGCTTTATGGTCGTATTCGGCATGATGATGCTGAGTTTGGCGTCTCAATACTACCAGGTAAACAACTCCCGCTGTGGTGATTGAGCTGTTACTGACATCTTGCCTCAGATTGTGCTTGCCCAGGGAGTCTGCGTGGGAATTGGATCCGGCATGGTCTACGTGCCATCCTTGGCTTTGGTATCGGTGTCATTTAAAAAGCATCGCGCGCTCGCCTTGGCAACGGTGACCAGCGGAGCAGCAATTGGTGAGATATCTGCATTCTTAGCCACCAAACGTGCCGTGCTGATGTTTTCAATTGAACGACAGGCGGAGTCGTATTCCCAATCGCACTACAACGACTCCTTCCACTGGTCGGTTTCGGCTGGGCTACACGCATCCTTGCATTCATGACTCTGTTCACGTTTGCTCTCGGCATCCCGCTCGTCCTGTGGAACAGCGGTGATAAGTTCAAGCCAACGACGCCCCGGTCCTTCTTCGATGCAAGCGCTCTCAAGGAGAAACCATTCTTGGCGTTCTGTGCAGCCATGTTCCTCGTCTTCCTGGCATATTACGTGCCTTTCTTTTACATCCCTGATTTCGCTCAGTCAGTAACCGGCGCTTCAACGGACTACAGCGTGTACCTCCTCGCCATTACGAATGCGGCGACTTTTCCAAGCCGTTTCATTTCTGCGATGTCCGCAAAGGCCATTGGTCCTTTGAACACATTGGTGATCTGCACCACGGCTTCCTCTATTGTTCTGCTGTCTTGGCTCGGGGTTCAATCGCTTGCTGGGCTGGATGTCTGGGTCATCTTTTGGGGAGTGACAGCTGGACCTCTGGTTACAATCCCTGCAGCTATTGTTCCCCAGTTGTCGCCAAGTCCTGGATTGATAGGTACGCGCATGGGCATGATATGGCTGTCGGCAGCAATGGGTAAGTGCAGTACTTGGGCAAGGTCCTTATATGTCGTGAACACCCACTGACATGCCTTTAGGTGGTCTTGTAGGCGCACCAGTCGCCGGTGTTCTCAACAAGCCTGCCAAGATGGATTTTGTGGGATCGCAGAGCATGATTGGAGCGGCAATGGCGGTTGCTACTCTATTACTGACTTTGGTTTGGGTAGGGAGAAAAGGGTGGACAAAGAAATCGTAAGGTAGTCTAGTCATTCCGTAAATCCATCCAACACCGGGCATATTTGCACCGAAAGTCGGCCATCCTTCTCCTGAGACACGATAATCCTGCCAGGGAAGTGGCGAGTGCTACCCGATGGAACCCGTCTTGCCTGTCCGTTGGAAGTCTGGCACAAGGTATCTGTTTGCGGGTGGTTGATGCTAGCAGAGCTGTCGATATGTTATCTCAGTCATCATCCTCGCTGCGAGAATTGCTTATTTGGCTTTGAAGGTGGGGCGAGCTAATGGTTTAGACTTATCTTAGTCCGTATAGAAGCGTCTAAGACGGGCTAGACCAATTAGAATCCTTAATAGTAGGTCCGGTCG
>MWSQ01003381.1:0-17139 GCA_002116395.1 Ramularia endophylla | reverse complement strand
AATAGGAAGTCTACTACTACTATAGCGTAGTCTACGATACGTTAGCTAGGACTAGATACCCTAGACAAGAGTAAGATATATAAAGAAGGCTCTCGCCGAGGACTATTCTTAAAAGCTTGTATAGAAGTAGCTCGATCTATAGCTATGTTATCGTTATCGTCGTCGTCGTCGTCGAGGAAGCCGCTAGCGGCTAGATCGTCTAGTATACTAGTAAGGAAAGGATCTTCTTCGGCTATTATATACGTATATATATATAAGAGTAAGGATAGAGGGAAGGATAACAGTAGCGCTAAGTTAATAGAAGTCATTTAAACTACTACTATTGTTAGTAAATCCTATTATCGTTTTCTATAAACCTTAACAATAGTAGGAAATAGCATCTCCTAATTAGTACGGACTACCGGATAATAGGCTACTAGGATTACGAGCTTGTTTAATAGCGAGAAAGCGACTACTAGCTTTATCGTTTCGATAGACTGTTTAAGGACTTCTACTAGAACGGAGAAGCTAAAGCTATAGCTAATACCTTTAGCCGAAGTAAAGAGACTTCTACTTCTACATTCTATATCGATTACCGTACTTAGAGCTAGTTTCTTATCTACTCCTTATACTTATTAAAGGTCCTTATTAGGGCATCGCTAGTTTCATTTACTAGTCTATCTTTATAGACTCTATTAGTATAGAGAAGCGAGAGAGCACCTATTAGATTAGAGCTATAGCAACTAAAACAGAAACGAGATCAGCCTCGTAGGATAAGAGTAAGAAGTAGACAAGATAAGGTAAAAGCAAAACAGGTATTATTTTTAGCCTTAGGCCTAATTGCCGTCTTATAGTACGAAGGAGTTACCTTTCGGCTAAAACTCTAACCTATACGGCTCTTCCTATTACAACTAGGCGTACTACTCTAGGTACTTACGGTAGCGGCAAGTACCGTAGGTGTTCTTTACGAGTACCTTTCTATCTAGACTAGACCTACGCGTAAAAGCCGTATACTTAAAACAAGATATGCCTTTATTTTAGTACGGCCGGTACGGAATAGTATACGCGGTACTAGTAGAAGTCTCGTAAATACGGCCTACGGCCGTAAAGCTTAGAAGACGTTAGCTATATTGTTTAGGACTTTTAAAGGTAGTCTTCTTACCGCTAGATAGAGGCATTCTCTACGCGCGAAGCGCTAAGTAGTATAGCCGTAGCCTAAGTAGCCGGAGACGGAACAGTACTACTATAAAACATTATAGTAGAGGTAGGGCGGCGCGGAGAGAGTCTTAGGCCCGTAGGGCTACGACGCGGAGCGGGCGTAGGCGTAGGCGGCGCGGAGGTATTATCGTCGTCGTCGTCGTCTACGGTAGGAGTCTTAGTAGTACTAGTACTAGCCGCCGGAACTAGAGAGAGAGACGGAGCGGGACCGGAGTCGTCGAAGCTACCGAAGTCGAAGCTACCGAAGTCCTCGGGAGAGGGTACGCGGGTAGTACTACCGGCTAGAGGAGGAGGAGGAGAAGGGAGGAAGCCTATACGGGCGGTATCCGCCCGCGAGAGTAGAGTAGCGGGAGCGAGGCGGAGCGAAGTTAGAGCGGAGGTAGGAGCGGTAGCGGTCTTCTTTAGGTTCTTCTTCTTCTTAATACCCGTAGGCTTAATAGTACGGCTACGCGGAGTAGGACGGACGGTAGTAGACCGGCTAAAGAGGGTACTCTAAAGTATCGTTAGTCTCTATAGAATCGAAGGCTCTTAACGAAAAGCTCTAGATTAAAGGAAGTAAAGCTAGATAAACTTACGGCGGCGTTATGCTAGCGTAGCGACATACTAAAGCTAAGGCACGATATAGTAGTAATAATAATAGTAATAATAATGAAGAAGAAGATAGCGGCGTACGGCGGCGGTACTATAGTAGAAGTAGGTAGGGACATTAAAGAAGAAGAGAAAAGAGTAAGGAGAAGATAAAGCTCTTTATCCTAGTAACTCGTATTATTAGAAAAACCTTACCTAAAACCTTACCTAATTTATACGCTACTAACAAAAAAACGACAATAGGCCTACTATATACGCTAGGATTATAAGTATAGTTACTTTACTTCGCTTTACCTCTCGTCGCTAGAAATAGCGAAGTAGGTCTATACTATAGATACGACGACTAGTAATATAAAGGAGGTATAGTTAAAGGTATAGCATTGTCTAATTACGTATATCTTAGACACCCTACTAATAGGCATCTACGAACCCTTCTCCTTACTACTTACTCTTAGCTAGGGCATTAATCTTATCGTCCTTAGTTATGTCTAAGGTCTCGATCGCTTTATGTAGCGTATACTAACTATCTACTCCCCGCTATATTAATACATTATCTATACTAGCATCGAAATCTATACCGCGGTCGATGTTACCCTTATCCTTAACTACGTCGATAGTACTACCTACGATGCCTTATATATATAGTAGATTAGCGGCGTTATAGTCTATAACCTTAGATCTTAGTAGAGTAGCTCTAAGTTTATAGATGTCGTCTAATACTACTATCTTACTGTTCCTATCCTTATCCTTATCCTCTCTATTACCGCCTCTACTAGAGTCGGGCTTACTAAGGCCTTTAGTTACGAGTTGATTAGCTAAATAGAAGATGTCGATAGAGGTATCCTTTATAGAGTAGGACGTGCTTCCTTAAACACTAACACCGCCCTCCTACATCTTACGAGCCGTACGACCTATAAGACGGTTTCCTAAGACCTTTCTAGACATTATAGTAAGGTCGTGTATAGAGTTAGCTTATAGCTTTAGATCCTCCGAATATGTAAGGTTCTAATTCTCCTATTCTTCGTTAGATACGAGAGCTTTCCCTCTCTTACCTTCTAAGTTTATTACTATAGTTCTAAGGATTACACGCTAAAGCTCTAGATTAGTAGCGTCGCTAAGTAGCTAGCGAAGGTTAATTATCTCTTTAGCGTAGTTGTTCTAGCCTATACCGAGGAAAGGTAGTATTATATAGTTAACTAAACTATAAAGGTAGCTAACGTCTATATACTAGATCGATTGCTCGATAACTATAAACAATTCAATCTCCTAGAGTATACGGTACATTATCGTATAAGCGCCGTCCGGTACTAGGCCTAAAGCTATATCTACATCTTTATCTACGCCTTCGTCCGTATCGACATCCGATACTAGAGCTATACCCTCCTACGCCTCTACTATAAATACTACCTACTAGATGTTATCGATAATTAGTAAGTATTGCTCTAGAGACAATTTGCTAATCGCCTTCCGGACGGTGTCTATACGGTTTTCCTTTCCTAGTATAGTCTCGAAATTTAAGACCTCGTAATCGATTAGCTACTATATAAATAGTACGAGCATACGGGCGCGGTAGCTCCTCTTAATTAATATACGATATAAGAAGAACTTCGGCTTCTCTAGCGATACTCCGTACAAAGTCTAGTATCTAGTATCCTCGGAAAGATTATAGTTAAGATATTTACTAGCGCTGTTATATAACTAGTATGTTCGGATTAGAGTATACGATAGGTTTATAAGGATATAAAACCATACGATACAAGCTAGTATAAAAGTACGCTTGTCGTAGTTAAGCTCGTCTTCGATATACTTACGCTAGATAGACCGAATACGATCGACGGTTATTTAATCGCCGATAACAAGCTAGAGACGGATTATACCCTAGAACAATAGGCGATTAGCTTCGATGTCGTAAGGCATAATTATTAGCTTCTTAGATTTCGGCTAAGGCGTAGGTTATGCTTATGCTTAGTCGTCTATAACCGTAGGATCCTCCTCTAGATCCTCCTCTAGCTCCTCCTCTAGATCCTCCTCTAGCTCCTCCTCTAGTTCCTCCTCTAGAGGAGGATTAGGTCGCTTTATTAGAGAACGAAGGAAGATATCGTCGTATACTAGCTTAGTGCCCTTAATTAATGCCTTATCGTTAAATAAGATTAGTAGAGAGTTAATGTGTTATAGTATAGGATCTAGCTCCTCTCTAACCGGAAACTCTAGCCGTATAGTAGTATTCCTCTTCTTCTTCTTCTTGTCGGTAAAGATAGCCTTTACCTCTATAGGAAACACCGTTATAATAGCCTCGTCGATAAAGAACCGTAAGAGCTCTAGTCCGTTATCCGTATTATCGATTAAGTCTATAATATCCTTATTATTTAGTAGCTTACTATAATCTAGTATATCTCTCCTTAGACCGGTCTCTAGAATCTAGGTATACTTAGTAATATACGAGGTAGTTATGTTGACCTATTCGTTTACATTACTAACAACCTAATTACGGCGGATCTACTAACGATAGAAGTTATCGTACACAATATAGGTCTACTTATCCTTAGCTATCTCTATAGCTATAGCCTCCTATATAGTTACGTTCTCTCTTATTAGGCGTTAGATAGTACGGTAGGAAGCGACTAAACCTATGTTATTTAGGACTTTAACTATACGACGCTTAACTCTAGAGTAGACGAGGAAGATGCCTAATGCCTTCGGTAACTAGGAAGCCTTCTAGATAGCTATAGACCGGACGATTATAGCTAGTAACAGATTAGTATTCAACGTTCGACGTAGATAAAAGGACGGACATACTAGTAATTAATATTAGACGCTTTCGTATAATATAGTACGCGTCCTTAAATTGCTCCTAGTACTAGGCCTAATCGGTACGACGATTTAGAAGTAACTTTATTATTAGCTTATAGTACTTAGATACGTACTGTTTAATAATATCCTCGATAGCTAGTAGGTTATGTTCCTCTATACTCTCCTTTAGATCGTATTTGTTAAAGAACTATATAAGTTAGCTATAGTTCTAGTTCTAGTTCTAGTTATAGTTGTGGCTATATGTTAACGCCTACGTACCTCCTTACTAATCAACTTCTTTAACTCCGTACGAAGCGTACGTTTACTTATAAACTCTTCCTTTAGGAAAGCTTCCTTAATCTTCTTTACGCGCGCGCGATACTACTAGGTTCCTAGTAGGCTAACCTAGAGGGTAACTACCTTGTCGACATTCTAGCTACGGTATAACTTAATAGTATCTAGGATAGTCTAGAACTTCTTATCGCTAGTCTGTCTTCGACGACGTCGACGCTCTCTCTAGTCCTCGTCTATATCCTTATCCGTATTACTATCTAATTCCTCTCTCCTCTCCTCCTTATCTAGTTCCTTATCTAGTTTATCTTTATCTTCGTCTTTATTATCCTCCGGACTACCCTCGTCCTTATCCTCCTCGCTAAGCTTAGAGTCTATACGGTTAGGATCATTCTTATCCTCCTTATCTTCTAGTTCTTCTTTATCGTCGGAGTCGTCGTTAAGTATAACTATTCGGGGAAGCTCGGTATTCTTATCGTCTATAGGGAGGTCCGTACTCTTAGATAGTAGGGGAGTATATTAACCGAATAGTACTTATTAGAGGGTAGGAGCGCCGCGGTCGCTACGTACGTACGATAGTAGTAATAAAAGCCCTAATAAAGGACCCGCTATAGCTATACTTTTAGTAGTACGATTTAGTATATAGTAGTTTAGTATAATATATAGGCTGTCCGAACTTATAGCTTTAGAGCGGTAAACGGAGAAGAGACGAGCGAAAGTACGAGAAGAGACGAATGTTTACTACGGCCCGTAGAGTACGTTCGTAGTATTATAAGCTAGCTACCTAAGGAATTTCGAGTATTCGAGTCGGCTTTTTCTAGCTATAACAACTAGTTTAGTAGCGCGTAAAATAGGATTAGTCTCTTCTATAGCGTATAAAATAAGAAGTGTTTATAGCGGACAAAATAGGTATTCTCTAGTCTATTAGCGGACAAAATAGGTGTTTTCCGGTTTATTAGCGTACAAAATAGGCTTTAGTACTAAGCCTAGCTTACGCCTAGCTTGCCTCTAGCTTAATAGCCGATATTACTATATTACGACTTCATAACACTATATATTAGACATTCTAAGTATATAGTCCTCTCCGGAATAGTATGTTTACCTTTAGCGAAGTATTAGAATATACGTACTTAACGTACGTATTACTATATTTAATTAGGCCGAGTATACCTCTACCGAAGTCCCTAACTACCGTATATTATACGACATAGACTATTAAATACTTAGGGCTACTTAACTATACTATTTCGAAGATAACTGTCTATCTAGATACTTAATACGTAGTATAGACATAGTATTATAACTTTAATTACTAGGTAATCTTTTCTATATAAGCCGGCTTATAAACGTATCTAGAACATAGTAATAATACTATAACTTTAACATTTTAAGTATACTAATCGACTTAGAATTATATTCCGATGCCGAGCGTCTCTGTTTAACGCGTAATAACGCGCTTTTTAAATAGTCTATATTTAGTAGTGTTAAAATTGACTGGACTGCCCGACTTGTCATCAGACCCTTAGGAATTGGATCAAGTCAGGCATAAATTAAGGCAGAAAAAAACAGCCTGACTAATCCAATTGAATCCCTCGGGTCTGTGTGGAGGTAGCGCCGAGGCAGGCGGTACAGCCAAGCTCGCGGGGTGGAGATGGATTTTTATTGCAAGTCTTCTGTCACGTACATCCCGGACAGATTGCTAATCAATACTCAGGTTGAGGGCGTGGTGACATGCTTCGTGGCTTTTCCTGCCTTCTTCTTGCTCCCTGCGTTCCCAGAAGACACAACGATGTTCAAAGATGAAGAGAAATTGGTCTTGCTAGAGCGATTGCGGCGAGATATGGACGAAGAACAAGTATCTAGTAGTACCAAGAGACAGGTACTGGATGCACTTCTTAGTTGGAAGATATGGCTGGCGTGAGTCTCCCAGGAAGCTTTATCCTAGGAACACATTACTGACTACAGCACTATAGCACCATAGCCTACATTGGCTTCGAAGAGAACGCAGTCTCGATCACCGCGTTTCTGTTAGTTATCCCCAAGTAGACGGCTCCGGAGTCCAGACACAACTAATTTTTGATAACAGTCCTACCATCCTTAAAGGCTTTGGATACACCCAGTCAGAGGCCCAGATCCACTCCATTCCCATCTACTGCACCGCTTTCGCCGTGACGCTCGTCTGTGCGTACATTTGCGAACGGCTGCGACAGAGATATCTCTTTGCAATGTTCGGAGCAGTGCTCAACCTGATCGGACTCTCGATGTTGATTGCCCGGGGTTCTCTGGGTGTGAAATACACCGGGACATTCTTTCTTACTACCGGAAGCTATGTGGCCATGCCAATCCTGGTATGTTGTGATCTGTGATCTATCAGACATTGCTAATACTTACTTCGCCTCCAGGTCGTTTGGAATGCAATCAATCTCCCCAGAGAAGGTATTCAGCCATTGCTTGACCGAGCGCCAATCTTTTGATGTGAGCTGACGTCTACAGGATATACTCGAGTCGTCTCCTTCGGTATGAGCACCGCCGTGGGCAACTGTGGCGCATTCATAGGCGCAAACGTCTTTCTCTTGAATGAGGCGCCTAAGTACCAGACAGGTTGGGATCGGCTTTAGTCCTCTTACCTGACAACAGAATGGCTAACGAAAGACAGGCTTCGCTGTCGGCATGGGCATGACTTGTCTTGCAATCGCATCCATGACAACTCTCTATATTGGACTGGTGATCGGCAACTCTCGTTACAAGCGCGACCACCAGGAGCAACAAATCAGCATTGTACATACTGAATCGGCAGAGTTGAGCGAGGAGCTGGGCGTGAGGGAATGTTCAGATTCCAGATATCAGCTCTAGTGTAACAACATGCAGATCTAGGTAGTCACCTCAAACACCAAAGCTCCAGACGCTTTGCACGTCCCTTATTTGTCCCAATGCTCAAAGTTCTTCAAAACCACTTCCTCGTCCTTCTTAGTCACCAGCCTTCCGACGCGGTGGACCTTCTCTCCTGCGCCCTCGAGTGCTTCTGTTGCCTCTGCGACCGAGGACTCCTCCACAACGATTACCATCCCCAGACCAGTATTCCATGTCCGAGCAAACTCACGACTGGAGACATTCCCTGCTTGCTTGAGCCAAAGAAGTACAGCGGGCACAGTCCAGCTAGAAGCGTCGACCTCGGCAGCAAGATGCTTGGGTAGCATGCGAGGAATGTTATCTTCCAATCCACCACCTGTGATATGTGCCATTCCAAGCAGAAGATCCTTTTGGACTGCCGCTAGGAGAGGCTTGACATAGATTCGCGTGGGAGTCAATAGACTCTCACCCACGGTCTTGCTGCTGTCCCAAGGTGCGGCGTCGGAGTATTGGAGTCCTCTCCGCTCGATGATCTTTCGCACCAGCGAGAAGCCGTTGGAGTGTACACCGTTGCTTGAAAGACCAAGCAATACATTTCCTTCCTTCATCGCGGCCTTGTCGGGTAGAATCTTCTGGCCGCGCTTGATAGCACCCGTTGCTGCACCTCCAGCATCAAATTCGTTGTCCTGGTACATGCCCGGCATCTCTGCAGTCTCGCCTCCCACAAGCGCACATCCTGCCTCAACGCAACCGCGAGCTACACCCTCGACGAATGAGACGGCGTCAGGGATATTCAAGGTTGAGCAAGCGTAATAGTCCATGAAGGTCAACGGCTCCGCGCCTTGTACGACAAGATCATTTACGTTCATCGCCACGAGATCGATACCGACAGTGGAGAAGTCGTTCATTGCAAACGCAATCTTCAGCTTCGTGCCAATACCGTCGATGGCTTGAATGATAATGGGTGCGTCTTTGTAGCCCGCAGCTGCCAGATCGAGAGCACCGCCAAAACCGCCAATCTCGGCGTCTGCACCCGGTCGTCGAGTGGACTTGACAGCAGCTTTGATAGATTGAACGAGCTCGTTTCCAGCGTCGATGGAGACACCGGCATCAGCGTATGTCATTGCTGCTTGTGATTTTGGCTCTGGATTTTCGTATGTGACTGTGAGACCATCATAGGCCGGCTCAAGGAGCTTCCATTGGCAGCTGATGCTCTCCTTCTTAAATGTTCCGATTATTTGTGTGGCAATTTGTTCGAAGTTCTTCGTTGCTAGAGCGAGAATGGTAGGGCCAGCTCCAGACAAACATATTCCGAGCAATCCGGGATGTGATTCTGGAGTGACAGAGTGCAAGATCTCAGACAGACCAGGAATTAACGTCTTACGGTAAGGCTGGTGTACCTTGTCCTGCATGCCATCATAGATCATCTCGGCATTGGGCGGGCTTTGGCCTAATGCTGTCGTCAACAACGCCACTCGTTGCAGGTTATAGATGACATCGGCTTTCTCGTATGAGGTTGGGAGGACGCTTCGGGCTTTGGCAGTGGCGACTTCGAAGTCAGGGATGATGGCGATGCACTTGATCTCCTTCGCCCATGGGAAACGAATGTGCTTGCCGATGTTGAGCGGTGGAATTGGTGGCTGAAGACCGGTATCCTCACCACCTTGTGGAGCTGGAAGCACTTCAGCGAGCGGGATCTCCTTGCGCTTCATGTCTTCAGGGTTAAGCTCTTTGAGGTAGCTGCCTACGAACCCACCAAAGAGAGCAGCAGCAACGTTATCCGGGTGGCGTTCGATCATAAGACAGAAGTCAAGAATTCGATCCTTCGACAGCTCTAGCTTTCCGGCTACATTTCCTAGAGCAACGCCGGCGACGACCGCGGCGCCTGAAGAACCCAATCCTCGTCCCAAAGGGATGGGGTTGATGATGTGGACATGAGTGTTTGATGGGAATGATCGCTGACCATGGCATCTCAATACATAAAGAGCAGTCTGAGTGATGAGGTTCCGCTCTGGTTGAAGATCGACATTCTCTTTCCCAAGACCTTCGTATGTGACTCGACAGTTGTAGGGTGATCCGGAGGATTTCTCATCTCCGATGGTGACCTTGACTTCCAACCAGACGGAAAGGGCCAATCCAATGACGTCGAATCCCGGGCCTTGAAAGATCAGTATTGAAGATTGATGGCGCAGTGAAGTGATATTTACCGATGTTCGCGGACGAGCACGGCACCCCTACGATTATTAGTGGTCTGCTAATAGAAGTGGATATCGGGGGAGATACTGATAGTAGCGGCCATGTTGGGGTTCTATAACTCCGAACAAGTCACAGTTTTGAGATCAATCGTTCAGCTAAAGTCTCAGTAGTTGTTATCAGCTCGTACCTCGTCAAAAGGTTGGCTGTTGACTGTGAAGGTGAGGTTCAAAATTTCCTAAACCTAAAAAAATAGAAGGTCTTGGCATTCACTTCCTGAGACACTAAGGTACGTACCTTACCTAGGTAAGTTTAGGTAAGGTACTAGCAAGTCACTTCATTCTAAGTCCAGTAGGTCTTCTGAACTACAGAGCGTGAGTTCTTCTTGACTCGTGTCATATCGTACTGCTAATCTTTTACAGGCTACTCGTTCCATTTACACAGCTGGACACTTGCTCCAGAACTGAGAAAGGCAGCGTGCTGTTGCAGAGCCTTCTTCTCTCAGCAGCTTTCATCATGATCACTCAAAGCAAACCGCTGCGCGCCAGATCATCGTAGACCTTCTTGGGCATGACGTTACCCTCATGATCTTCCATCTCCACAACACCCTCACCACCATCTCCGCCCTTGCGCTCCACTTCCTTCCGTCGATCACTTTCCAACTTCTCCCACAACCGCTCCGCCTCCTGGATACCTGTGATCTCCCTGAATAATCCCGTTGCCCTCGTGATACCCAGACACTGCAAGCCGTAAACGTGCCGAGTCTCTGAGAAGTGCTTGTCGAACGCTCTCCGACCCATATACACGTAGTTTCCACAAATCTCGCACGGGAACTCAACACCAAGACCGTGCAGTTTGTACAGCCAGAAGGGAATGGGTTTCCCGTCCCAAGCAAGCGGAAGTTTGAGAGGGTTGTAGACTTTCTCTTCGTCGTCGTCCGAATTGGCTTCCTCTCCGTTGGCGGCTGCGGTGGCGAATTCGTCCTCTGCGTACAGGGCATCAAGTTCCTGCTTGCGTTCCTTGTCGGTCATGCCGGCTTTGCGCTCCACGTTAACGCGAGTGTCTTCCCGCTCGGTCTGCATGGCAGCGGCAAGTTTGTGGATACGATGTTCGCGATCGGCAACCGCGCGTTCTTTCAATCGAGCTACTGCGGTGGATGCACCATTGGTCGTGGTCGGCGCTGTGGATCCCGAGGCCGATCTTATCTCAGCGGCTTTGATGTGCTTTTTGCCCGTGAGATGGGCCTTGTAGACGTTGTCGTTTTTGAACTCTTTCGCACAGTCCGAACACCACACACCCTCACCTGTGCCTTCTGTGACGGGGCCCGAGGAGGAGGATGTTGCTGCCCTTGCGCTTTCCCATCCTGCAACCTTGTCCTCCTCCCATTCCTTCTCGAACTCTTCCTCGAAGCTTTTCAACAGCTTGTCCAGATCCTCCAACGGCTTGGTCTTTCGGAAGAAGGACTCAAGATATTGTGCTAATGATCCGACGTAGGAAAAGTACTGCTCCGTCATCTTGTCCAGGCGAGTGATGTTACACTTTGGAGGTGTAAATGCATCGAAGACATCCAGGTATTGTAGATACGACACCTTCTTCACACCCTTCACACCAGGAAGGTTGAGGTATTCCTCATGTAGCATGGTCAGGTCGAAGAACCTGCCATATGCCTCCTCGCCCGTAAACAGCCTCTCAATGTCTCCCGCAAAGCCCGATTGTGGTCCACCATCCTCCACCCGCTTGTACGCTCGCTCCAAATTCTCGACCGGCTCGTTGGGATATCGCTCGTGGAAGCTCTTGATCTTACTTACCTCGTCGCGAAAAGTATCGAAGGTGTCGCCAGTGCTGATGGCCTGTATTTCCCGTGTTCGTGCCTCTGGTTCGCGGTAGAGCTGGAGCCCGCGCTGCGATTGTGACTGGATGCGATTGAGGAAGGTGTTGATTTCATGGTCGCGCACAAGGCGGCTGCGGATCTGTGAGTTGTAAGTCCTGTCATGTGCGTGAGAGCTGGAGGCGGATTGGGGAATGCGCACGTGTTTGGGGTCCTCGAGCACGCGGTCGGCCACGGCCTGCTCCAACCGCTCAATATCCTCGTGGATACCGCGCAGGTCTTCGTAGAGCATCGCGAGTGGAAGTTTCGATGTGGTGGTGTTGCTAATGAGTGGATAGAAGGTCGGAGGAGAAGGACTTGAAGGTTATTCTATTCCAAAGTTGAAGTCGCGATTTCTCCACAAACTTTACAACAAGACAACCCAAGACCGCTTGCTTCTTTCATCGCCTAGTCCTACGGAGAGTCATCCACAACAACACCTTTCGACGACAACACTCCCAAAGAAGCAACCTTACCATGGCGGACGAAGGCATCGATCGCAAGGCGGAGGAGCGCATGGAGTTCTCCACGTCCAAAGAGGTCAGCGTTGCTCCGACCTTCGAGGCGATGCACTTGAAGGAGAATCTTCTGCGCGGCATCTACGCATACGGGTACGAGTCGCCCTCGGCCGTGCAATCGCGTGCCATTGTCCAGATCTGCAAAGGTCGCGACACCATTGCCCAGGCACAGTCGGGCACGGGAAAGACAGCCACCTTCAGCATTTCCACCCTGCAGGTCATTGACACCGCCGTCCGCGAGACTCAAGGTGAGAATGAGGGCACATCACGGAACAGCACAACCTGGGCAACGCTAATGTCAAGTCAACATAGCCCTCGTTCTGTCCCCGACCCGCGAACTCGCTACCCAGATCCAGTCGGTGCTTCTTGCGCTCGGCGACTACATGAATGTGCAATGCCACGCCTGCATCGGAGGTACCAATGTTGGCGAAGACATCCGCAAGCTCGACTATGGTCAGCATGTCGTTTCTGGAACACCAGGCCGTGTCGCCGACATGATCCGTCGGCGCAATCTCCGCACTCGCAACATCAAAATGCTTATCCTGGACGAGGCCGACGAGCTCCTCAACAGAGGCTTCCGCGAGCAGATCTACGATGTGTACCGATACCTGCCGCCAGCCACCCAAGTCGTGGTTGTCAGTGCCACTCTTCCTTACGATGTCCTCGACATGACCACCAAATTCATGACGGATCCTGTCCGCATTCTCGTTAAGCGTGACGAACTGACTCTCGAAGGATTGAAGCAATACTTTATTGCCGTGGAGAAGGAAGAGTGGAAGTTCGACACTCTCTGCGATCTGTACGACACTCTCACCATCACGCAAGCCGTCATATTCTGCAACACGCGTCGCAAGGTCGATTGGCTCACGGACAAGATGCGCGATGCAAACTTCACAGTCTCCAGCATGCATGGTGAAATGCCCCAGAAGGAACGCGACTCTATCATGGGCGAGTTCCGACAGGGCAACAGCCGCGTGCTGATCAGCACGGACGTGTGGGCGCGCGGTATCGATGTTCAGCAGGTCAGTCTGGTTATCAACTACGACTTGCCTAGCAACAGAGAGAACTACATCCACCGTATCGGCAGATCGGGACGTTTTGGGCGTAAGGGCGTGGCCATCAACTTCGTGACGAGCGAGGATGTGAGGATCTTGAGAGACATTGAGTGTGAGTAGAGAGTATTGAGAATCTGGCCGGACGATGTGCTGACTAGCCTGCAGTGTACTACTCAACCCAGATCGACGAGATGCCGATGAACGTGGCCGATCTTCTGACTTAGCGAAGAGGCCTACACGACCATGCAGCTCCTGGAGCTTGCCATGACCAAAGTTGAGACTATCCGGAGTTGGTGAAAGCGACTGATTTTGCTTTTACCAGGCGCAAGGCCACTGGGGATGGAAATGGGCACATGTAACGATACAGTGAGTATTGTCTGCGCCCTGTGCTATCAACGACAGCAATGCTGACAAAAGTTGCACAGCTGAGAATGCTCAAAAGCTTGAAAGCACATCTGCCAAAGTCATTCTCCAAGCGCCCATCGGCCGTCCTCGAATAACCCAAACAATGTGTCCCAATTCTGGCCGCCGCTTTGCGTGCAATGAGGTGCGTTGGTTTGATCTTGAGAGCTACTGACTTGCTGAAACAATCGAATTCCTGGTCGTTCGACCATCATTGACTTACAGTGCCACTTGACAATCAACCCCGACCATCAGCGTTCTGAATCAATTACAGCTTCTCCCAGTACCGGAGTGAACCTCCATGCATACAGCCGTGGCTTTTTGTCTCTCCTCTCGGCGGGATGATGTTTCGATTCACGCGTGCCTTAATCAGTAGTGAGCTACCTAGCTCTGTTCTCGCTGCTTCATGATCGGAGGATGCTTCTGATCACCGAGCAGTACGTCGATCGAGATCCATGAGCACGGCGGCGAAGCCACGAGCGCTTGTCTTTTGTACATCCTAGGAACGATTCCGCGTGAAAGTGAACAAATACTGCAGTACCAGAACGCGGGATCTTGTTGCACACTCAAAGGTGCAGACTTGAGTTCGAACGACGCCACTTCCGTGAAGGAGCCCTTGAGTACTGTTATTAGGGTTGGGGTTGGGGTAGTGCAGAACGATCCTTTACAATCGAGCAAGCAAGAATCACATGTGCTGCAATGTCGTGTTGTAGACGTATATTAGAGAGTCTCTGAACACTCTTGTTTATCCTCATGTTGTGCGTATGACGCCTTCAAATGGTATACCGCAGTTTGGCAGAGGTATCAACTTGTGACTGTGGAGAGACGCGATATGAGCCCGCAGTTCTCACACTACCGCGGTCAAGACAGATACCAAACGAGGGCTCACTTACTCTCCAAAGGACAGATGCTGCTCCGAAAGCAATTGTTCGAAATGGAAATTTGTCCATATTGTCAGTATGATCAAAGCTGTAAAGATGGGCAGGCTCGACGATGCTCTCCGATCAATTGCACCTCTCCTCTGATCGACAGGCAACCTACCTCTACACATAAAGGCTCTCAGCGGCTCAGAATCAATCTTGTGCCTCGAGAGTGCACATACACTCTCCCGCGCTTCTAAGGCTGACAATCCCTTGGACCCGACCCCAAATCGACAGGCCTTGGGTCGGGTATGTAATACACTTCACAGACTGGTGTATATAGTTGAACCAGCAGATCGGTATTGACTGAATACGCTCCATACATGGGAGCTAGGCGTAGAGGATGTGCCAGATCTCAAGAGCTGGGCACGATAGTTATAGTTGTCAAGGTACCCTGGGTCCACCCTGCTGCTCATACATAGCCTTGATGAAGAGACTAGTTACGCAAGAACCGACCTCGCATCACCCTGTGGTATCATTCCGACATGCAGGCTAAGGACTGCGAGGGAAATGCCGGAAGTCGAGGCATAAGACTTGAGCTCGCTGCAGTATCACCGGAAGCAGTCTAGCTGCTGCTAGTACCAAAGAGGCAGTCCACGGCGACATCGCTCTTGATGCCTGAGACGGCCATACGGCCAACACGGCTTGCTAGAACTTATGGCCACACATCTCGTCCGTCGCGAGGGACCGGGTCGACTCCCTACAGCCAGTAAAAATTGGTGTGGTGTCGCAACAACCTGCACGGGAAGCCCTAGACATGGCTATGAAAGCCGGCAGGCGATCAAAGCGTCTGTACTTTGTGATCGCAATCGAGCGATAGCTAACATGTAGTGTTCCGCGGTGTGACAGGACCGGAACATCTATTGGCGACCGATGGATTTCATCCACATGCATCGTCAGGCAGGCTCCTCGATTGTATTCTCGATGGGAGTAATCGGCGATCCGGTGCTGGCAGGAGAAATCGGTCGAGTGGTACGTTCTGTGACTTCAACTTCGTCTCCAACTCGCAAGACAGCTCCACTGGGACCAGCACAAGCGTATTGGCCAAACACAGGCTTGTCTGGGATTGGTCAGTCACCGCCTTTGCATAATGCTGACCCTCTGAAAAAAACTTACGAGGAAAGAGCTCGTTCACTCGCCTATCTCTTGCCAGCAAGCCGTAGAGTTGTCGATTCGTCGTAACCATAGTCCCCTGAGCAAGATCTGCGTTGAGACTTAGGCACCTCACGGTCCTGAACAGACATCGGACTGTTACTTCTTGAGCTCGATCTGCCTTTGATCTGATTGATAGTATGTCCCAACTGTCTTCGTCGAAGGCCTTCTGTTCTATGCCAACATCGACGTGAATGTTTGGTCGGAACCTGACTATCACGTCCTCGCCGCGAGCTGATGGCGGAAGTCGTCGTCGAGCCTCTTCTTCTGAGGCACTTGAGGTTATAAGCAGTGGGGCAGCATCTGCAAATCGTATCCTTTGAGGTTGTAATTTGTCGTTGACTGCGATTGACAAGGCCCGGTACTTGTGCTTGGGCATGAACACGGCCCCAGGAATTTCCCGTTGCCCGTTTCCTCCGATGTAGAGCAATCGTACTGGCTTCCCGAGATGAAACGAGAAGAATTCGGCAACCTGCTCCCCCATATCGATACCAGGAGCCTTGGTCCCGAAGATTGAGACTTGATAGACGTCCGCATTGAACAGACTCATGGGGGAAGGCGACAATGGTAATGTGATCGAGCTATGCTCTTCCGCGTGTGCATGAGTGATGGTCAATTTGGACCAGCCCTTATCGATCATAGTGTGGAACAGTCCTAGGGAGAAGTGGTTCTTGATAGTGATGTGCTCGGCGAGTCCTGAAGTCTCTGCGGAAGGCGGTTTGGCCAACACATATTGTCGATCGAACCGAAGGCCTTCGTTTGTGATCTCAGCGGCTGTGACCTCCACAGGGCGAAGGGACTTGACAGGATAAATGAAGATGCGTTTTATCTTCATCGCCGTTTGGGGATGGTTATTTTGATACTCAATGGTCGGTGCAGTGTGTAGCCTCCTGGTCCTCGTATCGTTTGTCTTGATGCATGCCCTCTTGATCTATAAAGGTTTGCAAGGTCACCACGGGGATGCGGCAAATACATATATCATGCTTGCGACAGCCATGCTGATGATGTGGTTGTTTTCAAGGTCGCTCCGAGATCGCGACTCACTCGGCGATGACGATCGTCCCACGACTATTTTCGGAACATACTTCCAGAGTGAATCTCTAGGTTCCCGTACGATAGTCTCAGATTCTCCGACCACCTCGCTTAGCGGCCCAATCATAGGCTTCGCCTAGGCCTTTTATACGGTGGTCTGAGGGTCTAAACCCCTAAAAGTCGAGGTTTACCCCCGCTTTTCTGAAATTTTACGGAGAGACATACTAAAATCTAAAATCCTAGACTCCTACTTTTTTGTCTACCCTTTTAAGGTTCCCTACTCT
>KZ109962.1:3765-29516 GCA_002116395.1 Ramularia endophylla | reverse complement strand
CTTTAGGCCTAGCACTATATATTATATATGAAAAAGACGCGCACGGACCTATTTAGTAGGTCTATATCATAATACTTACCCGTTTAGGCTTAGGCCGTACTCTATTAGTAGTATTAATAGTATCCCTTTATTATACTCTCTATTAACCTAGTATCTATAGTATTAATACTATCCTACGGCTATCCCTAGTATCTCTACTATCTCTACTATTAGTAGTATCACTCTAAATCTTTTTGTGACGTAATACTTAACTATAAGTAGCACATTATCGACATGTGTCTTCCTTTCGATACGGCTAAGAAGGTATAGAACTATCTCTCGTTATACAAACTAAGCGGTATGTCCTACGAGTTCTCTATCTATATCGAGTTCGAGAACCTTCGCTATACTAGAACTAGACTAGAGATATTTGTAGACAGCTACCGTAGTAAGTTATAGTAACTTAAGCCAACTAAGCTAGATATAAGTAATCGTTAAGCTCTTTATCGTTTCATCTTCTTACTTAAGCCCTACTTTAAGGGATAGGTAGCAATAATGCGTAACAAGATACGTAAGGCTAAGGATGATACGGATATTACCCTATAGAAGGCTATTACGATAGTACTCGACGAGAACATTACCGAATTAAATGCTAGTACCTCTTAGGCTATAGTTGCTCGTAGAGCGCTCGCTAGAGGACTCGGTTAAGGTTATTACTAGTAGGCTACTAGTCCTTAAGCGCCGCGTACGAAGATTAGGTGTAATTACTATAATAAGGAAGGTTATAAGGAAGCTAATTACTATACTAAGCATCCGGAGAAGTTAAAGGCTCTATAGGAGCGTCGATAGGCTAAAAAAGATAAGAAAGCAAAGAAGACAGCTACTTAATCTTATAGCAATTTTAATACTATACCTACTACTAACAACACGGTCGTATTACCGCCGGCTCCTCCGTATTAGTTTAGACCGTAGTTTAATTTTATAGCTACCGTTACCCCTACGGCGTAGGATTAATAACTACTAAAGGCTAACGAGCGCTTAGTCAACGCTCTATATATAGCACACGATAAGGACGCCTAGATAGTCGATTTAGGTTATACCGACTATATAATAAACAATAAGGATAGTATAATATACTATAGTACTTATGATATTACTATTTAAGTAGGTAAGGATACGATATAGGCTATTAGATATAGTACTATTTGTGTTGCTATCTTTATAGCTACCTCTAGTCTAGTAGTTTGCTAGTTTACGGACGTATTATACGTGCCTAGATTAGTAGTAAACCTACTCTCTACCGAGGCTCTAAAGCAAAAGGGCTTATACTACCGAAACGATATATAGGTACTATTCGTTAAGCTAGATAGTGTTAATTATCTACCTATTACGGACGTCTATATATATAATAGTCTCCCTTATCTTATAAAGAGTGTACGATAGCTATACGAACTAGAGCCGGTAGTAGTTAAGGCTACTATACTAGTCTCTAAACATTAAGTTCCTCGCGGTACTATAGACGACTAGCATCTTCGACTCGGCTACGCGTCCGAGCGCGCTATTTTCGTACTTATAAAGAAGGGCGATATTATTATTAATAGAGACAAGCGTCTACGAGACTACGTTACCTACTATAAGGCTTAGGCTTACCGTATCTATGTCCGGATTACGGGGATTCAACCATCCTCCGTATACCTTCGCGTTAGTATTAACGTTGTTACTATTACATAGCGTAGCCTATAGAAGGAGAAGTACATTACGCTGTTTACTAAGGCTAAGGTACTATATCGCTACGTCCGTACGTCGGAATATAAGAGCGGTACTAGTATTGCTATTCCTAAGCATCGCTAATACGTACTAACTTAGACCGGTGTTATAATACCTATCTACCGTATTAACGGTAGTATAGAATACGAAGGTAATACTTTCCTTCGATAGGCTACTAAGCATAGCATTCGTTTAGAAATTACGCTACCGTATAAGTCCGTAAAGAACGGCCTTACGGAAGTAAGTAATTATATTGTTTATACGCTCGTACGAAAGTTGATGATTTATAGTAACTTGCCTACGTTTCTCTAGCCTAAAGTAGTTCGAGCTACTATCTTTATCCTTAATATGTTACCTTTACTAACTCTAGATAATTAAACGCTACATAAGGTTCTCGCTACTACCCTTAGCTAGTTATATATACCGCGAATTAACGAACTACGGATCTATAGTTATCTAGCGTTTATGCTTAACTATAAGGTGCCTCGTAGCGTAAAGATCGATGCTCGAGCGATTAAGGGAAAACTAGTTAGTTTCGAAGGCTCTATATATCGTATCTAGCTACCGTTAAAGCGTAAGGTTATACGATCCTCTAACGTTAGCTTCTCCGAACCTAGTAACTTGATTCGTCTATTAGGCGTAATTATTGTCGAGGACGATAAGGAGCTAGTCGAATTTTACTATAACCTAGAAGCTAGGGGTATAGAAGTAGCTACTACTAGGGGTACGGAAGATAAGGCTGTTAAGGTTATTAAATCGTTGCTTAATTATAAGGACTTACTAACGATTACGCCTAAGTTTACTATACTAGCTACGAAGAAGTTAGTACTAGTACGCTCGCGGACGCCTTTACCTCCGCGGACGCCTTTACCTCTACTACGGACGCCTTTACCTCCGCTAGCGTTATAGCGCGGCTCGCGTATAAGGAATGCCCCTACTAAGTATAAAGGATATACCTTCCTTAGTACTGTTTGCCTTAACGACGACGGTAAGCTAATCTACTTCCGAGACGTTACTAGTATGCTACGAAAAGTAATCTAGGCTTTTATAGTATCTATCGTACTAACTAGTATGCCGCGGAACGTACATAAAGCTAAGGCGTCTAAGGATTAGTAGTATTAGCTAAAAGCGATGTATATTAAGCTCGCTGTTTATAATCGAAACGGTACTTAGCGACACGTTACTCGTAATAGTTAAAAGGTAATTAAGGGGCGATAGGTCTTTACGGTTAAGAAGGATGCTAATAGCAACCTAAGTCGCTTTAAGGCTTGCTAGGTTGTTCGTAGATTTAGCTAACGTCTAGGTATTAATTACGACGAAACCTATACTAAGCCTATAACGCTAAGGGTACTATTTACGATATATACTAAGGAAGACCTCGAGTGCTACTAATACGACATTATTATAGCCTTCCTAAATACGCTACTCGGTAACTACGTTATTTACGTTAAGTTGCCCTATAGTTTTAAGGATAAGCATCCTAGTATAGTATACTTGTTACTAAAGGCCTTATATAGTCTTAAATAGGCGCCTCTACTATAGTACGACGAGTTTACTAGTTTTATAAAGTAGTACGGCTTTAATCCCTTCCTTAGCGATATATACGTATTCCGAAACGACGAGGGTACTATTATAGTAGTATACGTTAACGACCTACTACTGTTTACTAGGCTACTATCTATAATCACGGCTACTATAAAGCTTATTAGTAACAAGTTCGAGATGCGGTCGCTTAGTAAACTATACTACTACCTTAGAATGCGTATTATACGCGATCGCGTTAACAAGCGTCTAATAGTTATATAGGATAGTTATCTAGACACTCTCGCGGTTAAGTTTGTAGCGTATCTTTAAGGCTAGGCCCTATTAACTCCGCTCGGTAGTAGTAGTATTAAGCTATAATAGGCAACGCCTGATTTTAAGGTACTAACGAAGGACAAGGACCTATATTAATCCGCTATTAGTAGTACGCTTTAGCTAGTCATAATTACGAGGCCTAATTATTGTTACGAAGTTAGTCTACTTTATTGGTTCCTAAGAAACCCTACTAAAGACTACTTAGCGGCTATGTTTAAGGTAATCGACTACCTAGTTAGTACGAAGAACCGTAGTATTGTCTTTACCGGAAATAGCACTAGTAAACTATAGTTTAGCGCTTTTACTAACGCCTTATAGGCTAACGATCCTAATATACGGAAGTTAATAGGCGGTATACTGTTTAAACTTACTAGCGTACTATTGTTCTATAAGTCTAGCCGGTAGTCTATTATTGTAATGTCTTCTATAGAAGCTAAGTACGTCTAACTTACGCTAGTAGCTAAGGAGGTAATCTACCTTATACGGACGCTCGAGGATGCTAGCTATAAGGGCAAAGTTCGCCTATTACTAGTATATAAGGACAACTAGCCGGCAATTAACATTATAAAGCGCTCTAGTACTAGTAATAGCCGTACTAAGTATATTAACCTCCGGTACCGCTTTATTTAGTAGGAGATTACGGCTAGTAATATCGCTATAGAATAGATTTCTACGTAGTAACAATACGCTAACGGCCTTATAAAGGCGCTTAATAGTGTTAAGTACGCTAAATTTATTAAACAACTCGGCTTAGTCGATTGCTCCGTCGCTATTACCGCTTAAAAGTATATATAAGGCGAGCTTATCGATAAGCTACTATACTAAGAGAAAAGTTAAAGGTATTCTCTAGCTTCTAATTAGCCCTCGGTACGACCTCGGAGATAGCGGCATTCTTATTTGCTATATCCGTACGAGTCGTTTCCGTAGGTAATAGAAGTACGTTACGTTCTTAGAACTACCGCTTTATAAAGGATAGCTATTTTATGAAACCCTACGCTCGCTCGGCGATATAAGGTAATATAGACCTACAAATTAGTAAGGCCCTTTATATAGAGGTGTTAACGGGGGGTGAATATAGGTTAGAATTTTGATGTGTGTTGTATGCTCACAGTCACCAACCTGGGGGTGAGTTGAGATGGTTGTTGCCTGAGGCAGAAGGTTAGTCAGCAGGACTTCCACCTTCAGCTCGTCCTTTCTCGTAGACTAGTTCCTTTCTTAGACATGTGTATGAACACGTTACGAGGACTCACTTTCAGTGCTGCCCATCGAAGCGTCTTGCACAGCTGCACTTTAGTATAGTCAAGATCGTCATGAAGCCGAAAGCCTTTACCAAGAAGCACTGCGAGCCGTCGCAGTGGCGAGCGAAGCGAGACTGGCAGCCTCTGAGGGTCGAAACAGTCCACCCGAGATGCACCAACTGCGTAAAAGCTTGACTCACCTATGCACATTCATCACCACTACCTCACAAACACACGAATGGAGACTAAGGAGACAACTGCCACATCAAAGCAACTCGAGCACATTGCTTTGTGCTCAAAGTAGAAGCCCATCTGGAGGCTTTGCGCAAGGTATTGAAATCTTCCCAGGATGGATTTCGTTTGCGTGAGAGAGATGAGAAACGGACTCCTGCTCAGATGTGATTCCCGGCACAGTTGTGAGTGTTGCTGACCTCCCTGGCCTTCTGCTTAGGTAGCAAGTGTTGATGATGAGAACCAGAGCCAGCTGAATGTCAGCCAAGCAAAGGACGATGCATCGAGCCAGCCTGACGATGACGACGAAGACCAACCGATCACGTTCACTGGAAGCTATGTCAACAAGGGAGTCGTCCACCATGTCTCGCAAGGGCAGCTTCCGCGGATCATTCTGCAAAGAATGCAATCTTTCATCGAAACGACGGGACTCGAATCGCTACGATACAAGCACTATACCATGGATTGTTCACGACTTACGCTCAAGAAGATAAGATCCATGAAGTGGAGCAAAGATGGCCGGAGTACGACATGTCAGACTTGCGCGAACGATACAAGCACTTCACTATTGAGTGCTCACGACTTACGCTCAAGGGGATCAGGTCGATGAAGTGGAGCAAAGATGGCCGGAGTGCGACATGCCAGACTTGCGCGAACGATACAAGCACAGTCCACGACTTACGCTCAAGGAGACAAGGTCCATGAAGTGGAGCAAAGATGGCCGGAGTGCGACATGCCAGACTTGCGCGAACGTACGAGATTTGGAGATCTGTGTCTACGTTGAGACCCAGGACCATCTCATTCGCTCGACGTAAGAGCTCTCCAGAGCTTCTGCGCAAGAGTCTCTCGTCCTTCGATGAAGCTCTTTGGAGGGGACAGCAGCGGGTACATTTCAAAGAATGTATTGGCATAGTTGCTCGGACAAGTGCAACATGCCAGACTTGCGCGAACGTACGGGAACTGTGCCTATGTTAGGACCCAGCACATCTCGTTCGCTCGACGTAATAGCTCTGCGAGAGATCTTGTGCAGGGGTCTTTCGTCTTCAGATGAAGCCTTTTGGTGTGAGGGGACGACAGCAGCTATATTTCAGAGAAAGTCTGGCCATAGTTACTCCAACAAGTGCTCATATGTGAAAGCTGGCACAGAAACGAGTGGAAGTTTGTTTGAACTACCAAACTTGCTAAGACTTTTGTGGCGAGGATTAACAATGATGGACTCGGTTCCTTTCGCCAGAAAATTTATGAGAAACAAAAGCTGTCGATATGAGAATTCTCTGTCATCCAGAGAGTGACTCTGCTAGTCCCAAGGTTTTCGAGGGCTCTGAAAATTGTCGCTGCATCAAGAGAGCACTTTCAAACATGCTCAACTGGTAATGAGAGGCAGCCCGATCGTTGAAGGATGCCCGGAGTCATATCGACAGCTCTGGTGAGGAACTCCATCAGTATTTGACACAATGTCTGGATTGTCCACCTGCCAGGAGATATGTGGTGCGATGCTGTATGTAGAGTTATCAATACGAGGGCTCACGAAGAACAAAGATCTGCGCTCAAAGTCAAGAACTTGTCCTGACAATCATGTCTCGACGTCGCCAGTGTATGTCAAAATGTGGGAGGGCGCTGGCTTTGCCTTGTCCTTCGTTAAATGGCGGAGAGGCTCATATATCAGGTTACACTCGGTGAGGAATTCAATCATCGAATGCTCCGAGATGATGATGGCATCGTTAGATCAGACAGAGCTGACGGTGTGACAGTATTGTTGGACGATCACTCGATCATTCGACAAATTG
This sequence comes from Ramularia endophylla, assembly GCA_002116395.1. Classification (NCBI taxonomy): domain Eukaryota; kingdom Fungi; phylum Ascomycota; class Dothideomycetes; order Mycosphaerellales; family Mycosphaerellaceae; genus Ramularia; species Ramularia endophylla. Next base: position 22,657 of record KZ109962.1, on the reverse strand, counting down.
AATCTTTCTCTTTTGTAATTGGCGACCATGCAACTCCAGAGACTTCTAGTGACATCAAAGGCAGCCTCGCCGTCGAGAGAGCGCACTCAATGTAGCCGATGTGCATCACCGGAAGCGAGCGGCCAAGACAAGACTCGTCCTAAGACTCATGCCAAGAAACAAAAGCAGTGCGTAAAGTCTAACATTTAGCGGTGTGGTACTTAGCCATGTCCTTGGCTATGAGATCTCAATTGTGTACCTGGAGAGCATTGTCCACCCCGTAAGGCTGCCTTGCAAAAGCGGGCTCTCTCCTAGTGGAAACTAGGTTTGGTACGGCTGCTATATTCTCCGGCTGCGTAGTCGGTGATGGACAGAACGGAGATGTGGGCTGGCAGTCTTCTGTTGCTACCCTGCGAGAGTGACGGTTTGTTCGTAGTCGTGATCTAGAATCGTCCTTTATCGTTGACATCTGGCTGCAGATCTGAGGATATGAGATTTCCTCATCCGACCATTCAGGCCTCTCCATCATGAAATGAGCCACAATGCTGGTTTGAAGGCTTCCGGTATTTCCAAAAGGGTCGTCTTGATCGAGAGTTGGTTCCTCGATTTGTTTTCTTCAATTCGAGGAGGAGGATTGTCTTTGAGTAATGCTCATATCGACAACTCTGTCTGGCTGTCTACTCGTCCTCCCTCCCCTTCTTCCCCTCAGGCCTCCCCTCAGCCTGCTCGGGTAATCTCCAAACAGCAAAATTCAGCGCAGCAGCAACAGACACCAGAATAATCCAAGCAAGATGGCCATCCGCTCCACCCCACTTAACTCCCAACGCATAAATGCTCGTAAACGCCGCCGGCATCACTGCCCTAACCGCCGAATTGACAGTCAGGGCCAATGCATTCACAGTCCCTAACACCTGTTTACTAGGACTGATATCATTGAGCGCCAGCTGCACACACGCGAAACCCATCGACACACCACTGCCACCTACAATTCCTATCGGCGCCAGGATCCAGAAAGCGGTTCGCCAGTCCCGACGTAGGAGCTCGTTTAGGATCGGGTAGAGGGCCAGGAATGTTGGCCAGACCATGGCGCATATACGGAGAAGACGACCTGTGCCAAGGCGGCGTTGGAGGAAGGGGAATGCTAGAAGCGTCCAGAGAGCCTGAGAAATTCCGGCGAGGGCTAAGAATAGGGAGATTTGGCGAGGGGAGAAGGAAAGGCCTCCGAGATGGATGGAGGTGAAGGAGAAGACTGGATAGATTGCTGTGAAAGCTAAGCCTAGGACCATTGTGTGACCGAAGATGTACAGGACCTGGGAGGAGTTGATTAGTGATATTCGAGAAGAGGCGATGGAGGAAGAATACGGACCATTGGTACGCCGGGAGAGCGGAGGACTTGGATGGTTGATAGTGGTGGTTCTGGAGGTGTGTTCGAGTCTTGGACTTTGCGGACGAGTGTCTGCGTTGTTTATTAGCACATATCGCGAAGCAGTGCTGGTGTCCTGAGTTTACCTCTTTGAGAAAGAGCAAGCTTGAAAGAGTGCCTGTCATGCATATCGTTCCAGCAACAAAAGTCGCTAGAGCATAAGGATAGTCCTTGAAGAACCTGACATCGCCAAATGTTCCTGGAAATTGATCCGCAGGATTTGCCAGACCGCCTCCTACCAACGGACCTAGAAATATCCCCATATTTCTGGTAAACATATACCAAGCGAAAGCCCTGCCCTGAGTCTTCTTTCCAGAGTTCTCGCTAAGCATCGTCCGGACTGTCACGACGGAACCTGCAAAGACGCCTGCGAGACATCGGAACATGATCATTTGCCACAGCGTTCTACTCATGCCAAACAAGGCGGTAGCTATACTCACGCCCGCCAGAGAGAAGACCAAGATTGGTTTCCTTCCGAGTCGATCACTCATACGGCCGTAGAAGATCATGAGTACCATCTGGACCAGAGAGAATAGTGATTCAATCATACCAGAGTAGAAGCCGACAGAAGCTTCCGGTATCGATCCTGTTTCTGCTATCATGGCGTTGATGAAAGGAAATATGCTGAAGTAGGCGACTGGTTCGGCTAAAGATGCGTAGCAGAGAAGAAGGATCTGGGTATATGGCATTCTTTCGTCTTCAGCTTCCAGGACGTTCTCTGGGATTGCTTTCCCATTCTGATCTCTTGTAATAGCAATTTCCGGGGCAAGAAGTGGGGTTGTTTCTGTAGCTGCAGCGTCCATGGTGTTCACATTTTGGGTGTTGTCTTGTATTGCCTCCCGGGAGGGACCTATTGATGATGGCATGTTTTCCTCGATATTGCTTGACGGTTCAAGGCAGACTAAGAGGAGGACGAAAGAGAATAGTGATATACTCGTCTCATTGCATGTGAAATAAACCCAATCTTGTCAGCAGAGCAGAGGATTCACAGGATTGCGGCTGAAGTCATCTTCCCAATCGCGTGGAGATCGTCCCGTCCTTTCGGATACACGGGCCGAAGAACCCTGCATCATTAGAAATAGCCTCCCGCTGTAGATCTTGAAATGTGAATATTTGAATGTTCTTGCTTCCAATATCATCCATACTACGACAATGTCGACGACAGAAGCAGACGCCGTGTCTCGAAAAGAGCGCAAAGCTCAGCGCGATGCCGAGCGTCGCAAGCCCGGCAAGACCAAGAAGCGCAAGCTTGACGAGCCGGACGAGACGGAAGATGCGCCAGCAGAAGTCGCAGAAGCCACAAAGAAGCCCAAATCGAAGAAGCGGAAAGCTGTGGATGCTGCAGAGGGAGATGTAGAGGTCGTTGCAGGAGCTAATGGTCCTGAGAGGGAAGATACAGAAGGCGCAGCAGTAACAGCGCGGCCGAAGAAATCGCGCAAAAAGAAGAAGAACACCACAGCGGGAGAACCCACAAATGCAGCTGCTACCACAGACGGAGCAGCAGCAGATGCCCCCAAAACCAAGTCGAAATTCATACTTTTCATTGGCAATCTACCCTACAAGACCACGGACGCTTCACTCCTCCAACACTTCAAGTCCTTACAACCCTTCAACCTGCGCCATCGCACCGAGCCTGGCTCCAAAAAGAGCAAAGGCTTCGCATTTCTGGAGTTTGAAAACTACGACCGCATGAAGACGTGTCTGAAGCTCTTCCATCACTCCATGTTTGACCCGGATGTCATTGATGATAAGACAGCGGCGACCAGCAAGGCGAAAGCTGCGGCAGGTGGTTCAACAAGTGTAGGATACAATGGCCGCAAACCTAAAGATCACACAAGAAAGATCAATGTGGAGCTGACGGCGGGTGGAGGCGGGAAAACGGAGGGCAGGATGGAGAAGATCAAGGTCAAGAACGAGAGATTGGAGGAGCAGCGCAAGAGGCGAGCGGAGGCCGAGAAGAAGGATAAAGACAGGAAAGAGAAGAAGGAGAGGATCAAGGCTGGTAAGGAAGGCACTGGTGCGAATGCGGAAGCGAAGGCCGAGGAGGAGGTACCGGCGGAGACCAGCGGGATACATCCTAGTCGTCTGCGGAGAGGGGTCGACTTTCAAGGTCACGGAAGACTGCTTTGATCCTGAACGCTGCATGCGGTAGTCTTTTTGGAACGGGATGTTTCAGCCCAGCTATTCTGGCCTACAATCCTACAAAATGCGGTTCAGATTCTCTGGATACAGCCGAAAGTCCATACCTACACTTTATATAATTCAAGCAGCCTGCTTTCCACGAACTCTTGACACCGGCTCACCCACTCGCGAGCGACATTTCATCATGGACGATACTAACCAATCTCTGCCGGCGGCATTTGCTCCTGAAATGGGACCTTACCTCTCTCGCATACCACCAGAACTAAGGAATATGATCTACAAGCACGCATTTCTCAACCAACCAAGCGCAGCTCTCCAGATCAGAAGAAAAGGCTCAAATCTATCACACCCAGCTATCGGCCTTACCAGAACCTGCCAAGCCGTTCGTCGAGAGACACTCCGATTGTTCTACGCCTCGACGACACTCCTGATATCAATAGAGCAGTCACTCCCCAGCACCACCATAGTTGCTGCTCTGGAGTCATGGCGAGACCTTATGGATGACATTTGCCGTGGCGACTGGCTCATCCGAAGAGTCGAAGTTGAAGTCTGGAGTTTGTTGGAGATGGAATAATCATTACCGCATGTCTTCGAGAGCCTATTCGTTAAGCTCCTGCTTGACAAAAAGGTAGTGGAAAGTAGGCGAGAGGGATGGTGCGTGTTCTTGAGCGCACTTTGAGTTGACACGAGAATTCCCATCAGTCAACCAACTGTTATCTGAGAGATGTGCACAAGAGAATGCTCTTCCGGCACTTCCGCATCCGCTGTCAACCGCTTGGATCGGGATGTCAAGCCAAACCTTGCTCGATGACTCGAAAATCGCACTTGCACATCGTCGTTCTTTTTACCTCAACCTTGCAAATATCATTGCAGCCACTTCCGTTCCCTCAGCCCATAATGAACCAAGCTCAGGATATTCCTCTGGTGGTTGCTCCCGATCAGGAATGCCACTTCCTCCGCCTCCCCGCCGAAATAAGAAATCAAATTTACTCGCACGTCTTCCACTTAGACTCGAATCTATCCCGGAAAGGGGAATCTAACTACACATTCCTGACCCTCTCACAGTCTGGCTGGAAGTTCAACTGCCCCGATATCGATTTGGCTTTGACCTGTCGGAGTATCCGGAACGAGACAATGCAGATGTATTTTGCTTCCACAGCTCTTCACATTTCAATCTGGCCAGCCGCAAACGTTACCGCATGTATGGCCTCCTGGCGCCGCATGATGGACGATGCGTGCCGTGGCTGGCATATACCTCACGTCCGGGTCACACTTTTGGGTTTCTACGACACATTGCATGCGTATAGTTCTGCGCGCAGGATTCGTCAGGTCTTTGAACGGCAGTCTCAGAAGACTGCGGTCCTGTTCAAGGGACTACATATTTCTGGGTGTAGACCTAGCCCGGAGTTTCCGGGTTGCACGCTCGAGTGCATCCTCTTTGGCTATGATACGCTTGAGGAATATGCGAAGGCGGATGAGGAGGTGTGATGGAAAGAAGGAAGGTGCAGTTAGGCGACTGGCTGCTGGCCATGACCATCAAAGTTCGAATGGGTGGTGCTGCATCACATGATCAATAGGTGAGCAACATACTTCCCCAAATGGCTAGACTGATGATTGATCGGCGTTGACGTAAGCTGCTCCAGGCAGAAGAACATTTACACCACTCTTCCTCATCCTCTGAAGCCGGGCCTTGGTCTCGTCCTTTCATTCCCCACAGACGATGTCCTGGCTGCCCGATGTCCTCGATGCCCTTCTGACTCCGCTCGTGATAATCCCCGAGCAGAGAAAGAACACCCGCGCAGAGCGTACCACCCAAGAATATCTGAAAGCCCTTGATCCGGACCGCCTACTGTCTAGCCTTGACAGCGCTTTGGCATACTCACTTCCAGGAGACCGCTATCAAGACCAGGTCTTCTATAAGTTCGCTACCGGTGCTCCTGCGGTTTGGAATCAAGATTGCTTCAAGCGCTTCTTGCAGGCTCAATACGGCAATGTCGACATCATGGAGGCCACGAAGCCTCTGCTCTGGCACTGCTTCGCCACGGCCGCCAACTTTCCATTCCCGCTATCTGCAACATATGTTATAGACAAGCCAGCCTTTTCACGCGCGTTTGCTCTGCTCGTATTCCAGGGTATCGAACTCTTGGGGACCAGACGAGACGGCCTTCAATGCGGTCGTACAGCGGACGGCGGCTTCGCGAGGAAAATACCACGAATCGCCCGTTTTATCTACACATGTTTAGCCCGACACTTCCCTGATCTTGACGGTAGCCAATCGAATACTGAAAGCGCCCAAGAACGTATCTTGCAGAATTGTCATGATTGTGTCTACTTCGCGCAGCCCTTGACCGATCCGAGTTATAAGCTAGTCGAAAAATCGACAGCAAACAGATTCCGCGACGCTGCACGGCGCCTTGTCGAATGCGGTGCCGGCTCCGATGAAACCTTCGCTCCTCATCAAGTCCAATCAGCGGACTTGCGGGGTGTCTTGAAGATGCTTCTTCTGGTTTGTGTCCGGAACGAAGTGTGGAAAGAGGGCCCAACTATCTACTCTACGCTGCGATCTGCCGATACGCTCTATTCTCACTTTGACGTAACGCCAGGGAACTTGAAGCAGGTATCGGAGCTTTTGGATCCTATGATGTCGCACTTGTTCGAGCAGTCTGTTGAACCGGGTGTATCACTTGAGGATTTTGAGCGGTTTTGTAAAAGATGCGTAAGTAATGCATGTAACATTTGTTACTCTGTTGAGGACTAACATATCCAGCCTGCTTTCATCTTCCTGTTCTTCCAGATATGGCCGAGCATCTTCGCACCTACTTCGAAATCTATGCAAAACGCAGACACAGGCTCGAAGACTACTATGCCAACCAGCGTCATAAACTGTTGCTCGCTTCTCCAACCCGCCAAGTTTGGGGAGCCACATTCTCAATCTCGATACTTCGACTCCGAGCTGCGGTTGAACCTGGATCTGCGCGATTCCGTAAACGTGTTGGAAGCCACGAATCAGACCCAAGTAACGCTCACGAATGCTCTTACAACTGAAACTCATTTCCATGTCATGTTAGTTGGGTTATCCGTCCGCGAAGCACATGACAACAGTGATCTTCTCGTGATATTCATAGCACCAAAAGATCCAGCTATGGAACTCGCACAACCAAGCGTTTGGAGGTATGTATGGGAGAGCTCTCTCATACAAGTACAGCCCACTAAGGTTTCGAGGCTTGATCGCGGGCGTATGGTGGTTGATCAAAGTAACTCACAGCCCGGAATGTTGGTGTTGAGGACTTCTGTTAAGGAGGAAGGCGTCGAGACCTCTGTGATGCTTGACCTTGAGAAGAGACAATTAAGGACGGCTGGACCATCACTTGGTGGTCAAGAGAGGGCTTGGGTCATGATGCAGTGCTGGCGTATGCCGGGGACGGTGCATAGGGTTACGCGAGGTCCAGAGTGCTGAGACTCGGGACTGCGTCTTTTGGTGTCCGGCTTTGCAGTGATGGCGGTATTATGGGGACGGTGCATCGGGTCGCGTGGGCTTGAGAGGACCAAGGCTCGATTTGGCATCAGTTGGTGGTCCTGGAGAGGCAGATATCCAGGAGCGAGGTTACTTTGTGCCTGGAAGATCCTTTGGACCCGACACGTACTCCTTTTCCTTATTGAACTCAAGAAAGGCCAGCAAACCTTGACGTCCAAGTTGGGCATTAGCGTCGACATGTGCCTCTCCAGCGGTCCCACGAGCTTGTCGTTGCACACGGTTAGACGCTGTTGCAGCTTCTGCATTTGCATTCACTTTCCGTCGCCAAATTTGCACTAGCGCATGCGTCATGCCGCTTTAGCGACTTTCTCAATTCGACGGCGCACTTTCTCTTCTTCACCTCACTCTCAACTTCCAGTGCATTTTACCTACTCACCTACCTCACTCAACCATTTGACTTCCACTTCTCAATTCAGTTTTCACTTACCATCAACCTACTTAACACTCTCTTACAACATCCACTCTCTTACTCCGACATCCACCCAAACATCCACCTTCTTTCTTACCTTCACACCACTCACACTCAACATGACCGGCATGGACGACTCCATCTTCAAGCGTCTCTCACCAGAGCTGCGCAACCGCATTTACGAACTCACCTTCACGGACTCCGAAGGCATCATCATTCAGTGCACCAATAACGGCGTCTTCAAGAAAGCCACCGTCAGCTCACCAAACATCGCACTCACTCGAACATGCCGCGAGATCAGACAGGAGTCACTCAAGATGTACTACTTCCTCAACTCGATCACAATCGTCGCATCGGCGGTTCGAAAGCGCCCGGACGGACGTCAGAACCTCGAAGAGATTCCCGGCTGGGCGCTGCGGACCAATTTGATCGCTTACGATTGCCTCATCGGTCAAGCTCAGCTCCGTGAAGTTCGTCACATCAAGCTCAAGCTTCGGGGCTTTGCATACACTGGTTTCCGCCTAGACACCCATAAGCATGCCATGTGGAAGATGAGCCGTGAACAGCTGTTGGACGTTCGAAGCCGCTTCCACCCACTGGCCCATTTCGAAGTGCATTTCGAGATCGAGGCTCGCTTACCTGACCTGCTCAACAATGAGAAAACTATCAATGTTGTTTGGGACGTTGACCAGCCAGTTGAGCAGCTCGAAGAGCGACTGGTGGCTGCCAGACCGGATTTGGCGGCTTATCTCAGTGGCTGGATAGGATTGAAGGCCCAGGCACACATGGTGCTATTCATGGCCGGAGCGCCTTATTTCAGTAGCCACCAGTCATCATGGTACTGAGGGGGGTATCATCAGAGGGTGGATTGGATCTCGTGTTACAATGGGAGGTACGATGCACGAGCTGTGCGTCTGGGCAAAGCTCACGAATGACCTCTCTGGGTCTTCATGGGAATGCTATCATCTGTATCGGGTTTGGGTGTCTGCCTGCGAAAATTGATTACTTTCATTGAACCACTTGTTAATCTTCCACATTGTAGTTGTTGAGATGGTCATCTCTGTGCCAGATACCGTATCCTTTCGCGCATGATGCGATGGTGATGTACGGTGTTTCAATCTCCTCGCCTGATGAGGTGATGATGTCCCCGAGATGGTCGTGTAGTGTAAGTTTATTAGTGCACGACTACCTGTGGTCCGTGGAGAACCCATGCACTGTGCAGTGACCATTGGATGCTCATCGAGTCCCATTCCGGCACGTACATAAGGGGTGGTCGTATTCGTAAACATTTCATGCTCCAATTCAGGATCGAGCGGGTAGTCGTGTACACGGGCAGTACGTGTATTTGAGGATAGTGTAATGTGCGAGAGGATACGGTACCTCAATCTATAGAGGGAGGGACCGTTCGAGCGAGAGTCGAATGCGATCGCCAGCGTTACCCCAACTCTAACCCTAGGTGATGGAACCCCCATGTTTCCAGCAAGAGCTTTCCACCCTCAACAGAACACCAAGCGTCCTCGAGATGATGGCTCCAGTCTTTGGTCCAGCACGATTGGGACCTTTTATTGCTAACTGCAGTGCCATAATGAGAGCCTCATCCCACGTTGGTGCCAGTGCCAGCGCATCGAATGCGTGGAAGACATTGATTGATGCATCAATTGCTGCTCGCAGTTAAGGCGAATAGCCTCGTGGGCAGAGAAGCGATTCAGACTGAAACTCCAGGGTGTCGACATCGCTGGCTCATTCTTTGCGTCTTGTCTAGTCGTTGAAACAGGAGAGGGAGGAAGATGGACGGAGAAGGAAAGGAGGAGTAGTTCTAATTAACCGCGGTCTTGCCGAACCTTGGCAAGATTCAACCTCGAGTCTATCTTTCATAGGAGGCACAAGGACAGGTCGCCCGACATCAGTGCATCGCCCGCCAACAGCCTCAGCATTTAACCATCGCAACCCCAGGATATTGTGTAAGCCTCGCCTCCAGAATCAACTCCAGCTTCAATGGGGAACACCAACAGAAGAGCAGCGATGTTGATGATGGAAAACGGATGACTGACCAACATGGACGATAGCGACCTTCCATCGCATTGCATACAACAGGAGTGGGGATGGCTCCGACCGCAGCTCGGTCAGACGCCAATGACAGAGACAACATTGCATACAATTCGCCCGAGAGCCGGCAAGACTCTTTGAGGCGGATGGCGGGTCAGTCAAACATCAGTGACGGTAATGGCGGAGTCGGGGAAGACGGAGATCAAGCGGGCCATGGAGGGGCAGATGATGGACTGCAGGAGACGGCGATGACAACAACCGTTCATGACGAGAACCGGAGACGCTCTGGTATTGGAAAACTGCTTCCCCCATTCCGCCTCGCCAACATGGTGGGCTTGATGGCCAGCGGACTTTTCCGCCACGCTCTCCGTACGCTCGGCTGGTTGTTCGCTTTTTGCCTGCACCGTCACACCACCACTCAGCTCGCAGATTCTCATCCTGCACCCGCCGCCACCACCACCATCAGAAAAAGAAGGACAAGAACATCAGAGCTGACTATTGATTTAGAAGTGGAGAGACGGGCGGAAATCTCATCGGCCTACCACGCCACCTCCCCGCGCTCCCCCGACACGGCCTCGCCCATTTATCCTGAGCGTGCCATTCGACCGCTGCCTAAGAGTCGCCTCAAATCGAAGCTGTCGCCCGGACAGGCAGAGACGCTCGTCTTCCCGCCCGAACCACCGCCAGTCTCGCCGACTCTCAATTTCAGTCTGTCCATGCAGGCGCATGAGCAAGAAGAGGCTCGCTTGATGACGAACGGAGAGCCACGATACCCATACGATTATGAGAACGTCCAGCGCCGCCACCATCAGCACCAGCCGCATAGCTCCCACTGCACGTGTGGAGAGGATGGAGATAGTGGTGAGGATGAGGTTGAGTTTGATCATCCAGACTACCGCTACTCCACACCACCCGCGGTAAACGGTGCAGCGGTGAAACCGGTGGACTCATTACAGCGGAGATTGGTGGAGGCGTCCCGTTCGTCGAGCAAACCACCACCTCCGGGATCGACAGCTTCCTCCGCGGATGGCTATGAGAGCTTTGAGAACACGAGCAACAAGAAGAAGCGTAAGATTCCTCTTTCAGGTACGTCGAGTATGCATCAAAGTCAGTTGAGCGCGGAGATGGCGAGCATGGGTATCAGCAGTGGGCAGGCAGATGGTGCAGCAGATGAGGTCGCACAACAGCAGTACAGCCCAAGCGGGAATGGCACCTCTCCCGGCTCAGGAACGGGCATCAGTGGAGCTGGTCGTGGACGTTATGGCAGGCAAGATGGGAGACACAGGCGGCCTTTGGGCAGTAGCACGATGAATGTCATTAATGGCTACACATCACGTGCGCCTGCCCGGGACGTCAAGCATGGAGAAGGTGAGCTCTCCTACTCAAACGAAGTCTATGACGAGGGAAATAAAGCTGACGTTAAGCAAACAGATCTCGGCATTGAAAACACTGGCGGTATCATCTCCCAGGCCATCAAAACTGCTGCAGAGCAAGGTCCACTCACCCCGGCCAAGGGTAGGGACAATGTGAGCTTGCTCCAATCTGCAACAGCCGCCAGCGCCACGCCAAAGACACAATTCACCTTCACGTGTGAGTCAGACTCAGCGACCAAGATGGTAGACCAGCAAGCAGCATATGCAGCTGGTACACCCACTCCGCAGCGCAGTCTCCCACCAGGAGCGAAGGGCGCAGGAACACAGACCACTCCGCCACTCCGCGGAGGAGCACACCCAAACAACGTCCGCAATCCACCGCCTCCGCCATCCAACCACGCACCAGCCGGCCAGCACCCGCAAGCTCCACCTCCCAAACCGAAACCTCGCCGAAACCCCGCCAAAGAGTACGCTCTGCAAGCTGCCAACCGCAAGAAGAACCAACAATACCAGAATTACCACCACCGTCCGAAGCCTGAGGATCTGTGGGTGTGCGAGTTCTGCGAGTATGAAGACATTTACGGTGCACCTCCATACGCCATGATCCGCAAATACGAAATCAAAGACCGTCAAGAGCGTAAGAAAGCAGAGGAGAAGAGGAGGCTGCTGGAGAAAGCTAAGATGAAGGGACGCAAGAACAAGAAGGGAGCAGCGAAGAAGAGCAACAATACGGCTGCAGTCAATACCAACAACCACAATGCTCCGGCTAGTGCGACCAACAACCCACCTCTGGAGGATCCGCTCTACGATCCGAACCTACCGCCTCCCGATGGGGAGGAGTATTACGATGATGATGAGGATTACGCGGATGAGTATGAGCCTGTGGGTGGTGTGGACGAGGGTTATCCACCGGATCAGTATCATTATCAGCAGCCACCGCCTGCTCCGGTTGGGACGCCTGTTGCGCCTGCTGGAGGTGGTGAGGGGAGAGGATAGCTCAGTGCGGGCGTGATGGCTTTGGGAATGGCGGTTCTGGTCTTCTTGGCTGTTGTTGGTTGAGAGATGGAGATCGCTGCTGAGTATCTTTGGCAATGGTTGTTCTAGATGCTGTGTGGAGACCACATTTGGACTTCTGCTTGGGATCGTTCGTAATGAGTGTTCCTGACACCCTGGATAACGAATGCCTGCTGGATATTGGAAGCGGACGATCGATTTTTTCTTGGACACGAATTGCTGGATTGGACATTACTGGCCGCAGACACATTCCTGAGATGCTTGTCATTACTGCCTGCTGGATCTGAGAGCTACCTACTCTCTTGGTGACCCTTTTGTGGGATTGGCGTGGAGTTCTGGTTGTTTTCTTGATGCGTTCCGTTTTTGCTGCTTCTGTTGCATCGTCCTGTTGCATTTTCATACACGGCGCTCTATACCTCCACTCTCAGAATATATGAAAAGAACAGAAAATTTGAAGACTATTGGAAGGAAATGGTTGATGTGGAAGGATGGGAGATATGGCGGGGAGGAGGAGGAGATGGGGAGGAGAGGTCTCGTTGGAATGGGAGAATGTTGGAAGTGTGGAAGTGGTGGGAGGAAGGTAGTGCATGTTGGTGTAGGAGGAGGATTACATTTGGTGGAGGTAGGAGAATTTGAATGTTCTTCTTTCCTCGTCGCTTTTGCTGCTTCTTCACGTAGGATGCCTCTCGACTGCTCAGCGAAGGAAGCGAAGTATGGAAACCAGTGATGGTGCTTCTTGCATCTTGTAAATTGTACGAAGTTATGGGCGGAAGGGCAAATGAAGCTCACTTGGGAAATGATTGACAGGGAAAACGTGCTTCAGCTAACCTCAGCGATTGGACGAAGGACAAACCTCATCTCTTCGACCTGCAATTAGGACCGCATCTCTTGCTGAACATGCTACAATTAGGTCTCTCTCGGCTCAAACGTGAAGCTCAATTGGCTCTGGAACCCGATCCGTTTGGCCTGACATGAGCGCACGCATCTTCTCGCCCAGGTTCCTTGGACTCCTGAGCATAGCCTGTATGCTCTTCCTCTTCCTCTGGCCTTCTTCCACCTCACGAATTCCAGGCCTCCGAGGACCAGCCCTGGAGATCTTCCGCCAAAATGCTATCAATAATACTGTTGTTATTGTTCCAATCAATTCTGGGATGATGTTCTGGGCTGAAAACCTCTTGTGTTCCCTAGCACACACCACTTTCAATTCCTCGAAAATTGTCTTCTGGGCTTTAGACGCCGAGGCAGAGGCTCAGTTGACTGCCAAGGGACGAGCAGCCTATCACGACCCTACGCTCTTCTCCAGCAGCAAGGAAGAGAATCTTAGAGGAGACACGCGAGCTTATAAGAAGATGATGAAAGAGCGTCCAAAGTTCTTCATAGACGTGCTGACTTCTGGTTTTGACGTTCTGATGCTGGATGCCGATACTGTATTCTGGAATTCCCCTCTGGAGATCCTGCCGAGAGCTGAGGAGGAAGTCGATGCGGTGTTCAGCACGGATTCGAGAGAGTTTTATTCTGCCAAGAATGCATTTGAAGACGAACGACGGCGAGGGTCTTATGTCCCACCCATCTGCAATGGGATATTCTGGATGTGGAGCAATTCAAATACGATTTCGCTGTGGAGGGAAATGCTGGGTGTTTTCCAGAGTTGGAGGGGTTGGGTTCCTTACGGTTTGGGAGACTTTCAGGATGATCAGAGGGGTATGGATGTGCTTTTGAATGATGGGAGAGCGCAGGTTGTTGGGCCGTTGCCTGGAGGGTTGAAAGAGGAGACTGTACCCAGAAGTCCACAGAAGAAGCCGGAGTTGGCGCTTAATTTGAGGCTGCTGGATCAGACGATGGTTATCAACGGGCATTTGTTGAGGAGCAGGCATGACAGATATGTTGAGGAGCTGGCAAAGCTGAGGGCAAGTGGGAAGGAAAGGTTGGGAGCTCATTTCAATTGGTGGACGAAGGAGATTTCTAAGATGGATGGGGCTAGGGATTTGGGGATGTTGTTTGTGGATGAGTATGGCCAATGCATCAAGTAGGATGCTAGCTGATCTGACAATGTCCTTCGCATACCAGCGCGGTTGATACTTGTGTCGAATCCAGCATATGCGCTGCTCCGCCCCTCCATGGCTGTCAAGATGAGAATTGTTCAGTCGGAGACTCTGTCAAACGACTCGTGTCAGCCATCCCAACGGTGCTCTCTCTCGACTATCGTCGCTTTTTCAACCACTAAGAACCTTTGCATTAGCAGAGTCGCTCGTTACTTAGCGGAGAGAGCAGATCCGATAAGCAACTTCAGTGAATAATTCTCATATTGACAGCTCTGCCATAGCGGTCAAAATGAGGATTATTGACCAGACGGTCATTTGGGCCCTCTCGACATCTCTACGGGCTACTAAGCCAGTCCAAAGGCTTCTAGTACCTTTAAAGATGAGTTCTTTATCGAGAGAGCGCCTTTGACATTGGTTTAACGTCTCCAATGACAACAGCTATCCTTAAATAATCCTCGTCTTGACCGCCCTGGCAGGGCTATCAATATGAGGATTGTGCAAAGCGAACGTCCTTCCTCAAAGATCAGTGAACCATGTTGAGTACACTCTCTCGATGGCAACGATGTCTCTGAAGGCATCGAAAGCCTTTGGACTAGCACAGTCGCTCGCGAAATGGCAGAGATGTCCAAGCAACATAGTGCTACTTTACCAGAATGGGTGGAGTGAGTACGCACAACTGGCCACCAATGGCGCTGTAGGTCGGTCTGTCTAAGGGAAACTTGGTGGGTCGGTATGCATGGGGAGCTTCTCTGAACGGTAAGAATCATCGAAATCTCCAAAGTCCAGGCTCTTCCCGTGTGCGAACGGTTGCCCAGGCAGTTACCAGGTCCCTGTCCGCACGCAATACGATCGGCTGAGAGAGACTGGACTTACCAGATATGCTGATCATTCTTTCTCAAACATTGTCTTACTCACTTGTGGACCCTTCTGCACTTCTTCATAGGCAGTATCGAGACTTAGCTTCCATCAAAGTGCTCGTTGTGTTGGCCTGCAATGGGATGATCCTTGGCTGCCCTGCGGGCCTGCGGGGACTTGGCCAGCAGTAACTCCGACATACCACTTCTGGCTGGGTTTGCTTCCCGGAGACACCCTACGCACGAGATATGCTGTCTCTTTTTGAGGGTTACTGCTGATCGGAATAGATTGACTCTAACGCTGGCCGCGACGAGGATACTCTCTAATCCCAGAGGCTGCGGCTGAAATCTTCCTGCCCCTTGGCTACTACCCATGTCCTCCACCTTTTGACCGAGATGCCGCTGTGCCTGGGAAGCTCTTACATTGAAATTAGCGTAGCTTAATGAGTGAATACTCAGGCTCGGAACTTTCGTTCAGCACATGCTTTGGAGATGAACCAAGCCTCTCCAGGTCATCTCGGAATGGTTCGTACGAAGGTAATTCTCAAGTATACTTGTTCGACCCTCCAGCGTCGCATTGACTAACTCTGAGCGTGCAGCCTTTCGTCATACTTTGGGCTGTCGAACCATCTGCGGCGATCGAAGAACACCATTCATAGAATTAGCTAGTATATAGCATCGTATTATAAGAGATATAGGGACGGATAGCTGCCCCTAATAGCATCAGCCACCGCATTGGTATCACAGGCCATACCATCTAGGGATAAGGCCCTGCTCCTAGTAATACTGGATCACAAACTTGCTCCCTCTTTCTAAGCCAAATCTGGCACGTGCCTTGATGGATGCCTTTCATCTGCCGCAGACTGCTACAATCCTCACTGAGGGGAAGGAAAAGGAAAGGAAAAAAAGCCTATTGTCGACTTCACTCTGTTGCTCATTCACCTGCGCATATGCAGGTAGCGTGGTCCGTGTGCTGCAGCCTGATATACCTCTTGCACAAGCGACACTCTCACTCTCACTCTTACTTCAACATCAACTTCCTCATTCTCTTCCACATCCGACATAACATCTAGGCAACTGATATCCCAGTCCAGCAACCTCACCTCAGCCAGCAACGATGTCGACACCAAAGATCGGTTTCAAGGCCGGCACCGCAGCTAACTCCAGTCTGTCCACCATGAGCGTCGACCACACCGCCAAGAAGACGACTTCATCGAACGGTGGTTCCACCCCAGAGGCTGAGACGACCTCACTGAACGGTGGTTACAACCCAGAGGGTGAAGAGAGCACCGATCAGGCTACCAGCACAAAAGACCAGTCCAACAAGGGCGCTGGCAATACCGGCGGCGGTGAGGTCATGCGCTCCAACAGCGGTGGTGAGATTGATGCTAGCCGCAAGGACGACACTCACAGCAATGGCAAGGTCGACGAACTCCCCGTCGAGTCGACGCAGGAGGCTCTCGACGAGGATGGTCTCCGTCAGACTCAGACTGTCCAGGAGGCCATTGTTACCGCTCCAGACGGCCAGACCACTCTTACTCAAAACAACAACAAGATCGATCAGTTCGTGGACAAGTACAGCTCTACCAAGGGAGTCGACGGCAAGGTCGTGCGGGACGTAGTCGACACCTGGTTGAATGAGGGCAAGGGTACGACCTTGCTTGGCTTCTATTTACGTTTCTCTTGCTGACATTTGACCATAGATGACGAGGAAGCTACTCATGCTGCCAAGGAGGCTGAGATCGATGGTAGAGTCAACGGCAACGTCGCTCTCGAGCAAGAAATCGCCGATGTTGGCAAGTTCTTGGAGACCATGGACAAGACCACGCGTGGCATTCAGTGCAAGAAGGCCCCATACACGGGCACGAGGACCCCATCAGGTGGCCCAAAGCGGACTTGGGAGATGGCTGAGCTCGAGGTCGGCATCGGCTCCAAGGCAAAGCAAGCCGCCTTGAAGAAGCATCTTGCGGGAATGAAGGAGGATGTCCTCAAGTGCGAAGGCGCCCTCACCGAGCAGACGGCTGAGCTCGCGAATGTGGTGCGCCTTGCTGTGGAGAAGGTCACTCAGGGTGCGGAGGTCGCGGGTGCTGCGGCGGCTCCTGAACTGGGCGTGGGTGGAGGAGAGGATGGTGTGGAGGTTGCTGTGGCGGCTGCTGAACTGGGCGTGGGTGGAGGAGAGAATGGTGTGGAGGTCATCGCCAACGGTATCGAGAACGGTGTCGAGACCCACAATCGTGGCGGTGGCAGCACGACAGGTAGTGAAGCTGCGGCTGCACTTGGTCGCCATACCTGATCTAGTGACTTCTGAGCTCTTACCCGATGCTGCGAGGTCCTGGAGTCGCGAGAAGCCTCGTCGGACGCGATTTGGGATGTCTCTAGCGAGGAGCAGAAGTATGGACGAAGTCCTCATCACCAATGCGGAGCTCACCACGATGAGCTTCCCGTGTGTCATTTTGATTGCTGTCTGTAGCAGTCTTGAGCGACACGCTAGTACTAGCGTTGCGTCATGACATCAAAATTTGTTTCCAGTTTCCGTCTTCAAGTCTCTCGACCAACAGAATCAAATTATTCGGTGAATCCCTCCAACTTAACGACATGGTCATCGACGCTTGATCTACGATCTATCAGAGATGGGATGGCTGATGTCTCCCGTGGGCGCCGTAGAGGAGTGCGTCCTGTTCGGAAGGAGGTCCTGATACATGCCATCAAGCGACTCTCTTTGCTGTCACAACCATGTCGAGCAGCAAAGCCATCGAAGCACCGCAGCGCGAGATTGACGAGATCCACCTTCGAGCCACCGGTATTGTAGCACGCTACGCTACGTTCAATTCACTGCGACATACAGCATACGGCCTTTGCCATCCACGCGCCCTGTAGCCCAATTAATGACAAAAAGGCAGCGCAACGACAAAAAGGAAAGCACGAAAGCCTGGAGGAAGCCGATGGAAGAGCAGTAGCCTTTGTTGGTTCTTCTATCGGGTACTGGGGAATCTCCACGGAGGACAATTGACCCTTTTCCATGCGTAATTTCTACTGTCAAACGATCAGCATGAGGTGGTAGAATGGAGTCCATACTTTGACAACAAATGCTAAATGAGGGAGCAGGCTCGACCAAAAACAGATAGCCGACAGTCTTGGCAAAATCATGATGACCCCATCCGCCTGAAGAGGACCTCATCTGCGAGTCACTTGATAACAGAGAGCACGTGAGCATGGTGTCATGGTATCTCTTGTTGGTACAGCATTGCTCGTCACGCCCATGAGCTCCTCGCCCATCAGCTCCTCCTGACACATGACCTCCTCCTAGCCCTGGACCATCAGCTCCTCTTGACGCATGGACTCCTCCTAGCCCTAGACCATCAGCTCCTCCTGACGCGTGGAATCCTTCCTGACATATGACCTCCTCCTAGTCCCGGACAATCAGCTCATCCTGACACATGACCTCCTCCTAGTCCATGGACCGTCGGTTCCTCTTCACCCATCAGCTCCTCATGACACATGGATCATCAGCTCCTCTCCACCCACCTCACCACGTTGCTAGAACGTAACACCCAAAGTCTATCATTGAATGGCTCACTGGCACTTGCAAGCCTCACGATAGCTCCGTCCAACGAACTCTTGGCGTTTTCTGGCTTTCTGATCTGGAGAAACTCAGTAGAGGCCTTGTTCCACGAGGACATCATTGCGATACGAGGTCCTGCTCCGCTTCACATGTGAGAAGTTGCGACGACTTTTTATTTCGGTACCGACAACCCAAACGACGAAAGTGAAGTTTGTTATTTGTCATGTGAAAACTGATTTAAGGTTTGCATTCATGCAGGTTGGTCCGTGCGTCGCAGCACTCACTACAACCTTCGTCTCACAACATCCCACACCTTCCACTCGACATCAACATTGCTTCATCCTCACATTCGACATCAACATTGCTTCATCCTCACATTCGACGTCAACATTGCTTCATCCTCACATTCGACGTCAACATTGCTTCATCCTCACATTCGACATCAACATTGCTTCATCCTCACATTCGACATCAACATTGCTTCATCCTCACATTCGACGTCAACATTGCTTC